>JAHRHZ010000163.1:1253687-1272524 GCA_024137785.1 Ginglymostoma cirratum
CAGAGGTAGCAAGAACTGCTGAAGTCAGAGATAACACTACGTGGAGCCGGAGGAACGCAGCAGGCCAGGCAGCATCAGAGGAGCAGAAAAGTTTTCTGAAGAAGAGTCCCAACCCAAAACGTCAACTTTCCTGCTCCTCTGATGCTGCCTGGCCTGCTGCGTTCCTCCAGCTACACACTGTGTTGTGTGTGTCTGGAGTCATTTTTAGGTCAGACCAGGAAAGCACAGTAGATTGGATTCCTGAAGGAACATTGGTGAAGCAAATTGGTATTTACAATTGACATTGGCTTGAAGGTCTCTATTACCGACACCAGATTTTAGATCTCAAGATTTTATTCATTGTTTTAAACGTCTACCAGAGCCACAGCATTAGCCTGGTATGGATTAGTAATCCAGTGACATTTCCACAACGGTACGATCTCCACATGGGGACCAATTGGAAATCATTCTGAGTAAGTTATTTCTGTGCTGCTTGACAGCTCTGTCAAAAAGAACTATTGTGTTGAAACTGATAATGTGGTACTTGGTCAGATTGTATTTATCGTCCTCTGAGGCGACTGGAAATAGTTGAGCAATTTTCCACATTGTCAGGCAGACTTCAGAGTTGGAGCTGGAATGAAACAGCCTCCCTAGGGGCATGGCTTGTTGTGCAGCAAAAGTCTTCAGTCCTATTGCAGGGAAAGTGTCAGCACCCAATGCTTTTGTCATATCTACTGGTCACGTACAGCAAATCGAATTCGTTGAATACTGACATCTGTGATTCTGTGGACATCATGACAAGGGTGATTTGGATCATGACTCAGCATTTCTGGCTGAGGATGGTGCAGATACTATATCCTTGTCTTTTACACTCTTGTGCAGGGCTGTTCCATTAATTAGGATGGGGATATTTGTGGATTCCTCTCCTCCAATCAGTTGTTTAAGTGTCCATTACTAATTATGACTGGATGTGACAGGACTACAGAGCTTAGATACGGTCTGTCCACCTTGGGATCATTTCGGCCCCTCTATCAAATGTTAGTTCTGCTGTTTGGAATACAGGCATCAAGTGCGGTAGCTTTAATGGATGGTCATCAGTTTTAGGTACACGTGGTTCAGATCCTAGCATGTTCACCCACACCCATCATTGAACCATAGGTCGGCTTGACGGTAATGGTAGACTGAGGGATTACCATGGGCAAAAAGTTACAAATTGTGGTTGCATGCAATTCTGATTCTGCTGATGCTCTTGTCTACAATACCACATGAATTCCCAGTCTTCAGCTGCAATACCTGCAACGCAATTCTGCTGCCTGTCCCCAAATTCACACGAGACCCATTCACCCACCATATCCATATGCAGTGACCTACTGTAGTTTCTGATGTAGAACACTTCCCTTTTAACACTCTCATTCTTCTGAGGGTCACTCCATGATGTCACGCCTCCAAATATTCCTCAAAAAAAAACTTTTCCTCAAAAAAAATTTAACATTTTCATCTGAATCTTTTCCCTTCTCGTAGTGCTGTCTTCTGTGTTCAAAGTGCACATGTTTCCCTCTGTCTCTGCCTGAGCATGATTAAGAGCTTTGGAGTGTCAATGATGCCAACCTTATGTAGTTTCAACTTGTGCACCTTGTCCTATTGTTCATTTCCCAGTGTACGGCATTCCGTGTTGGACAGGGCACTTGAGCAGTTTTGACACACATCTGTGAAACTTGTTTGAAAACAAAAATTGTTGGAGAAACTTAGCAGGTCTGGCAGCATCTGTGGAGTGGAGCTCCTAGTTCCTCCAGCAACTCGTGTTTTGTTTCAGATTTCCAGTTTCCACAGTTCCTTAAAAAACAAAAAAGAGCTGCAGATGGTGTAAATCAGGAACAAAATCAAAAATGAATAGGCACAGAACAAATTTTCAACAAAACAAAGAACTGTGGAACAAAAACAGCAGTTGCTGAAAAAGCTCAGCAGGTCTGGCAGCATCTGTGAAGAAAAATCAGAGTTAACGTTTGGGGTCCGGTGACCCTTCCTCAGAACTCATGGTAGCTAGGAAAATGTTGGCTTATAAACTGAAAATAGGGAGAGAGAGGGTAAGGAGTAAATGATAGGTGGGGATAGAGCCCAAAGACAGAGAAGGCCAGTTGGATAGACAAAGGAGTTGATAACATCTGGCTGGGAGGGTGAGTGCTGTTAATGGGACTGTTAGTGACTAACAATAGGTAATGTGTAATGGCAGACTATGTGATAACAAGGCCTAGTGTGTGGGCTCGGGGGCTAGGACATTGGAGAGTTTGGGGCCTAAAATTCTCAAACTCGATACTGAATCTGGAGGACTGCATGGTCCCCAAGGGGAAAATGAGATGTTGGCCTGTCTCTTCATGGGGCACGTGGAACATTCCTGGTTGCAGTCCTATTCCAGCCCCCACCCACAATTCTTTCTCCGATGTATCAATGACATAATCACTGCTGCTTCTCTCTCTCATCCAGAATTGGAAAAGTTAATCAATTTCACTTCCAATTTCCACCATGACCTCACTTTCACCTTGTTTATCTCTGACTCCTCCTTCTCTTCCTCAACATCTGTTGCCATTTCTGGGGATAGACTGACCGCTAATATCCATTACAAACCTAGTGACTCCCACAACTACCTGGACTATACATTCTCACACTCTGCTTCCATTCCATTCTCTCAGTTCGTCCGTCTCCATCGCATATGTTCAGATGAGGCCAACTTTGACAAGGGAGCCTCCAAAATGGTCACCTTCTTCCCCAAATGAGGATTCCCCAGATCTGTTGATGACAGAGCCCTCAACCAGGTCTGACCCATCTCCTGCACTTCCGCCCTCACCCCTTCTCTTCCCACCCACAACAGCGTTAGGGTTCCCCTTGTCTTTACCTAAAATCCCACCAGCCACCATCCACACCCTGAAGACCATCAGTCACCACCAGTGTCACCTCCAGTGAGATGCCACCACCAGACACACATTCCCCTCCCCTTCCCTCCCTTGTCCGTCTTCCGCAGAGACCGTTATCTCCAGGACATCCTAGTCCACTCTTCCTTCACTCCCAACACCCCGCATAGCCCTACAGCACCTTCCCCTGTAACCAGCGAAGGTGTAACACCTGCCCATTCACCACCTCCCTCCCCAGTATCCCAGGACCCAAACATACCTTCCAGGTGAAGCAGCGCTTCACTTGCACTTCCAAGAATCTAGTCTACTGCATTTGCTGCTCACAATGTCATCTCCTCATTTTCCACTTGGGGACCCTGCAGCACTCTGAACTCAATATCAAGTTCAATAATTTTAGGGCCTAAACTCTCCCATGACCTAACCCTCTACTCCACACACCAGGCTTTGTTATCACATGGTCTGCCATTACACAATACCTATTGTTAGTCACTAATAATCATTAACAGATGCCAGATCGTTATCAACTCCTTTGTCTGTCCAATGGCTCTTCTTTCTCTTTGGGCTCTATTCCCACCTATTGTTTACTCTTTACTCCCTCCCCCTCCCTATCTTCTGCATGTAAACCAATGTTTTCTAGCTACCATCAGTTCTGAGGAAAGGTCACCGGACCCCAAACGTTAACTCTGATTTTCCTTCACAGATGCTGCCAGACCTGCTGAGCTTTTCTAGCAACTTCTGTTTTTGTTCCACAGTTCTTTGTTTTGTTGAAAATTTGTTCTGTGCCTATTCATTTCTGGAGAAACACAGCAGGTGCAGCCACATCTGTGGAGATAGAGAAACAGAGTTAATGTTTCAAGCCCAGTGCGACACTTCTCCAGAACTGAAATGAATTGGAAAATGGGCTTTTTAATACTTTGAAAGGAGATGGAGGAGTTGTGACAGAAGAGGGCATGGAGGTGCAGTCCAAAAGACAAACAGGCTTTTAGTTGTGGTGAAAGAGAAACAGATGTAAAATGGGTGTAGATCAAAGTGTGAATGGGGGAAATACATTCTCTCTATTGAGTGCAAGATAACCAAGACACAGAAAGAAAACAAGGCCGTAGGGAGACCAGGAGGGGAAATGCACGAGAAATGGAGAACTATCATAATGGGGTCAGGCTGCGAACTATGGAGTTGAATATTAATTCCTACAGGCTGTAAAATACCAAAGCGTAAAGTGAGGTGTTACTCGAGCTTGAGGTTGTGCTTCATTGGAACATTGCAGCAGCCCAGGACTGAAATGTTAGCGTGAGAGCAAGGTAGTTTATTGAAGTGGGAAGCAATTAAAAGGTCACGGTTATTCCCACAGACAGAGTGAAAGTCTTCCTCAAAGCAGCTTGGTCTCTCAAGTGTAAAACAGACTGCATTCTGAGCAGCAATGACAGTAGACTGGACTGAAAGAGTACAATGCAATGCTGCTTCACCTGGAAGGTATGTTTGGGGCCTTGGACAGTGAGGAGGGAAGAAGTGAATGGGCAGATGTTGCAGCTTCTGCAATTGCGTGGGAAGGTGCCATGGGGGAGTGGAGAAGTGTTCGGGGTGATGGAGGGTGTCATAGAGGGAACGGTCCCTGTGAAATGCTGACAGTGGACAGGAGGGGAAGATGGATTTAATCATGCTTTCCTACTGGAGGTAGCGGAAGTGGCAGAGGATGACTCTTTGAAATATGGAGATTACCGCAGTGCAATTTAAGGACAAGGGGATCTCTACCATTTTTTCTGGAAAGGAGAGGAAAGGCTGGAGGACAGAAGTGCAGAAGATGGAACAGTCACAGCTGAAGGGCCTGTCCATAAAATTGAGGAGGTGTCAATCTCTTGATGGAGGGAAAAGAAGGTCATGTCAGAGGCTTCCCACTGGAATGTGGTGTAATAGGAACAGAAGTGTGCAAAGGGAGAAACTGGGAGAATGATTAGCTGGGAGCGACGCCATGTGTTCAGCCACATGCGGACTTTATCCCTGAATGATTGAAATAAACCAGGCACCTAAATTGCTGCTTTCTGTCTTACATTTGGTCTAAAGATGTGAAAATAGACCCAGAGGAACGTTAGTGGATGTGCAGTCGCAGACGCTTAAAAAGACATTTCATAATGCTCAGCAATGATTGTACAAAAAGGACTTCATAAGACGATGAACCACCCATGGTTCACTAAGGCTATCAAACAGATTATCTGATTACAAACTAAAGAATTCAAATTGGCGTGAACGAGTGTGGGCCAGATTTGGGATGTTTATGTTAGGAACCAGAAGTAGATGATATAAAGTTAAAAGAAGGAAGAAAATTATTATGAAAGCAAATCCGCATGAAATATAAAAACAAGCAGCAAGAGCTTTTCTGTGTATATATAAATAAAAATTAAATGTCTGTGCAAGCCTTGGAAGAAACAAAGTCAGGAAAGCCCATGTGGGACACTTGGAGGCGGCGACTGGGGAATTGATTACGGGGAGCAGAGAACTGGCAGATAATTTCAACCAGTATCTTGCATCGATCCTCATGGGGGAAGACAGGACAAGCATTTTCAAGTCATCAGCAAGATGGAACGTGAGGAAAGGTCTTGAACTGTCTCCAATATGAGGGACAAGGCTTTGGATAAGCAAATAAAAACAGGGATAGACAAAGCAGCAGCAACTGACACCCGTTTTAAAAGAAAGAGTTGTGGGTGGGGCTACCCACAACTAACCCTGGGTGAGTTTTTGGGGCTGTATTCACATGGAATCTGGGTCTGCGGCATGACCAACGTCTGTAGCAAACACTTTAGAGAGAGGAATGTTGGAAAGAGGAATGAGGGGGCTCTTTCTGACCCAGCCTGGATTGTCCAAGTACATTTACCAGTGTAATCATCGAAGTAGCCTCAAGCTGCTCTTGTGTAGCATTTTTGAAGGGTTGGATGAAAAATCACAACATAGGACTGAGGACTGAGGAATACAAGTACATTTGTCCCATTGACACTACTCCACCAGTAAGATTGTGGCTCATCTCGCTGTCGTCTCAGCTACACTTTTCTCTCCATTCACCATTATCTGTGACTCACCAGTCAGTCGGAATTTGAACACAGTCAGCCAGATTGATGCTGTCCTGTTCACTCATCACCCCTGTACTCACTGACCTACACTGTCCCTTTCAGCCGTCTTCAACCGTTACAGCACTAAAATTTGAAATAATAATAGGTGATCTTATTCAAAGCTATGATTCATAAGGGGTTTGAAGGAAAGTTGTTGAAAAGATGTTTTCACCAGTGTTTTGAATTTGGAACTAAGGGACTTCGTTAAAGAAACAGGGGCCACTAATTGAAAACCAAGGTGTGAAGATATTTCTTCTCTCAGACATGAACAAATGTCTGGAATTCTTTACCCCAGAGAGTTGTGGAGGCTAGATCACTGAAAGTATTTATAAAGGAGATGGTGAGCATTTGGAAATATCAGGGAGTTGTTGATAATGAAGAGCTCACACAAAAGAGACATCAAGATCTGGGGTGGATCAGCCTTGATCTTATTGAATGGTCTCCCCCCAGTTAACTGAAGCCTTCTGTTGTCTTTGGTCCAGTTTTTTCCCACCTATCTCCTCCTCCAACTCAATGTCAATTCCTGCCTGAATGTGCTGTGTGAAGCACTTTATGATATATTACTGTGTTGAAGGCATTATGCAACTGCACGTTATTGTTGTTTGTGGTATTCAATGAAATTATCATTCTAAGACATAGAAGTTTACATTAGTGAGGTTTGGGTTCCTCAAACCTTATCCGTCCCGAACTTTATAGTCACACTGTGTTTCAATCCTGAACATGCAGACACACTGCAAAATAATATTCCTAACATTGCTGTTTGTCTGACGAGAAGTGATTCATATTTGACTGTCAGTCCTGCAGCTGTTCTATTAAATACCTATGTCAGTAATCACTCAATTGGCTAAGTTTGTGTTTCACACACTTTTTCGTAGACTTGCTAGGTGGGATGTACAGCACAGAGATAGACATATGCACAGTGCTCCCAGTCTGGTCTGACTATTGGAAGTGAGAAAACAGACTGCTGTGCAGTAACATGTTGGATCCAAATCGGAGGATTCCCATCTTCCTTCATTTCCCTTATACAGTTAGCTGTATATCTCTCTAATGTCAGTGATATTGATAGACTGCAGAAGTTGGGCCTGTATTGATTGGAGAAATTTAAGAGGAAATTTGATGCAGGTGCTCCATACCATGAGGGGCCCTGAACAAAAGATGGAGCAGAACGGTTCTCAATTGATGGAAGGATTGAGAACAAAATGCCACAGAATTACAGGAGTGGCAAAAGAAGCAATGGCGACATGAGAAATGCTATCTTGCAACAAACAGTTAGGATCTGGAATGCTCTGCTGAAGAGTGCAATGGAAGTAGATTCATTGGAGCAAGTACAGATTATTGTCTGACAGGGAAGAACCTGCAGGATTACTGAGAGTGGCAGGAGGTGAACTGCTTATTACGTGAGTCAGCAGAGAAACAATAGGATGAATGGCCAGCTCCTGCGCTGGCACAATCTGTGTGATATGCCCGAGGAAGGGAAGACTTTAACAAATTGGGATCACAGCAAGTTATATTCAGACTGCAGTGTGGTGAGAAAGTGGTGAAGACAAGTGCAGAAAGCATTTCATTTTTTTTTAATCTGACATCATTGCTTGACTTCAGGACTTTGTCAGCAGATTCCCTTTATCCTCTGAGCCGCATATGCGCCAGCATTGCTGCTGCTTTCCTGTGGTTTGGAGTTCTGTTTCCAAGAATAGAACTGATAAATTGTCCTGTTCTATTGATAAGAAGCAGGATCCTTTGGGAAACAGAGGGTGACAAAATTGACCATGAATGCATTGCTTTCCAGCCTCACAAGTGATGCCTGTGACCTTATTGAAACATTCCAGATTGTGAGGGGACTTGACAGGGTAAATTTGGAGAGGTTGTGTCTCCTTGTGGGAGAGTCTGGGGTCAGACAGCAGAATCTAAGAAGAAAAACAAAGAATAGTGGGCCTTTTTTTACCCCCTCTCAGAGACTGGTGAACCTGTTTGGGGGCTCGGCTACCTCAATTGGCTGGATGGATGGTTTGTAATGCAGAAATTGCCAGCAGCATGGCCTCAATTGTTTTACTGGCTGAGACTGCCACGAAGGACTGTACATCTCAGCCTCTCACCTTGCCTGAAGCATGGTGACCCTCAGTTTAGACCAGCACCAGTCATCTCTCTCCAATGAGAACAGGACTATGGTCTGGCAGGACTATGGCAACTTTACTGAAATAACTCCTCAGAGGTCAGGATCCCATCCCGGAGACACCCTTTATTTACACATGGAGAGGCCTTGACATTGACCTGTCCGTCCTTCCAATCAACTCTGGCAATCTCCTCCGTCATGTCTTTGTCGCTACTCTCAGTCCACGGTCCTATTAGAGTTGATTCCAGCTTCTCCCTCTCAAACTGCAGTGTGACATCAATCACTGGCCCCCTAGATAGTCTTTCACCTTCAGTTCTCTCATCAAGTCTGTCTCATGACACGTCACCAAATCCAGAATTGCCATTCCCTCGTAGGTTCTACCACAAATTGGTCCAAAAAAGATGTTGTACATATTCCACAAATTCCTTGTCTTGGGATCTGCTATCAACCTGATTTTTCCTAGTCCATGTGAATATTGAAGTCCCCCATAATTGTTGTGATAGTCCCTTTCTGACATACCTTTTCTATCTGCTCATTTATTTTCTGCCTCACATTCTGACTAGTGCTAGAAAGCCTACATATAGGTCCCAGGAGGACTTTTCTTTTCCTTTGTGGCTCCTCAACTCTGCCTAGATGAATTCTATGCTTTCTGACCATATATCACTCCTTTCTATTGATTTAATTTTGTCTCTTATTAAGAAGGTATCCCTGCCCGGTCTGCCCATCTGCCTATCCTTTCAGTAGGACATACATCCTTAGATATTTATTTCCCATCTCTGATCCCCTGGCAGCCATGTCTCTATGATACCCACGTCTCTATGACACCCACAACATTGTACCTGCCAAATTCAATTTGAGTTGCTTCGTGTACTGCTTGCATTTAAATGCAACACCCTGGGTGCGGCATTAACTGTCTCCCTTCTCATACTTGTCCCTCAGCTGCTGTGCCTGAAGTTAGATTACTGACCCGCTCCACACTCTCTCACCTTTCACTTGTTCCAGGCCCAGTCCTTGGGACCACACTATTTAACCTCTCTGTTTGGATTCTGGTCGCCAATTGGTTCAGGTGGAGCCCATCTCAATGGGTCAGCTCCTTCTTATCCCAATACGGACACCAGTGCCCCATGAAATAAAACTCCTCTTTTCTGCATTATTCTTTTCGTGACAAGTTTACTTCCCAAATTTTCTTCTTCCTCTGGCAATTTACATATGGTTCAGGTAATAATCCAGAGATTATAACACTTGAGATCCTACTCTTTAATTTTGTTCCTAATTCCTGATATTCCTTACACAGGAGCTCTTGGTGTATTTAACCAATAACAGCATCCATTCCTTTGCCTCATTATAAAATAAAATACAATAAGGTGAGTCAATAACCACATCGCCTAATTGTAAGTGAATCTTGATACCCATAAAACGTGTATATTTTGGATTTCTACATTCTCTTAAAAAAAAATGTAAGTTTAAGTCTGATGAAATACATTGTTTGGAGAGTCCATCATTGTGGAAATGGCTCCCAAACACATGCTTGAAATAAACCATTGTAAAAAGAGTCCAGGTATCACCTGGACAGTGAAAGGAACCTGGGGGTTGAATGACAGGAATCTCTTGTAACACGGAGCTCAGGAAGCAATCAAATGAGCCACAATCTTATTGAATGGTGGAGCAGGTTTGAAGGGCTGAAAGGCCTCATCTGGCTCCTGAAATGCATGTCCCTGTGTGTTCAAAGAAATGACACTTCCCATCTTCATGTATTACATACTGGAGGCCTTTTCCTGATCCTGGGAATTCTCTGGTACATTATCTGGAATATTCTATAAACGCCATCATTCAGGAAATTGTAGAAATGGCATTCTCCAGGATATTCTATTACCGACATTCCCCGGCATATTCTATCACTGACATTATTTTTGAACAGCCAGACGTCAGTTAATTGAACAAAAGATCCCGGGGGAAGACATTCCCGTTCCAGGGAGTAGGAGACACTGTTTCAAAGTCCCCTCAGGTAGTTAAAGGGATTAATATGGTTTCCCTGTGTTTACATTTCTTCACAGCAGAGGATTGAACACAATTTAAACTAAAAAACAGAAATTTCCAAACCTCCGTTTGCCTCCACGGAACTGGGAGAGAATCCTTCAGGAAGACAACATCTTCACCCTCCATATTATGAAGTGTAAAGAAGTGACCTGTGCCTGCAATCAAGTGATTGAGTGTGTGGGAATGTTCGAGAAACCATCTGTTCTTATGGATACGTGTCTGTGTGTTTTTGGTGGGGGGAGGGGTAGTTTTTCTTGTGTTTTCTGTTACCTTTTTGTAAGTTATTCAGACCTTATCATTTGTTATTTCAGCTCCAATTACATCAATAAATCTCCAAATACAGTGGCACATTTGAAAATCTCACTAGGTCATCAATCAAACTGGTAACTTTACCTCCAGACTGATGTATAATTTGTTTGTTTTCTTTCCTCACAGTTAACGTAGTGACAATCTATGTCCTATGTTATAAAGATTGTGGATTGTCTCCATGTGTCAGACGTTACCTGGGGGCCATGGCAGTGGCGGATCTACTGGTCATTATCCTCAACCTGATATTGAGACACATTCCCATTGTTTATCCAGAACAGTTTTATTTCCTGACGTCCATCCCAGTGTGTGATATCCATGCCGTCCTGCTTTTTGCAGCCACTGACTGTTCTGTCTGGTTCACCGTCACCTTCACCTTTGATCGATTTGTGGCCGTTTGTGGCCAGAAGCTGAAAAGTAAATACTGCAGTGAGAAAACGGTGGTTGTGGTTCTGGGAACAGTGACTGCGCTGAGCTGTTTAAAGAACATTTTCTGGTATTTTATATTCTCAGGTCAGTATTTGCTGCAGAACGTGCCCTGGTTTTGTGAGCTAACAATTGGTGTTCTATTCTCTCGTGTCCGTGTCACAATCGCGTTCCTCCAGAACATTCTAAACCTGGCTCTCCCATTTCTCCTGATTCTGCTGCTCAATGTTTTCATCGTCAGACACATTTTAGTGACCAGTAGAGCCCGCAGGAGACTCCGGGCTCACACCAATGGGGGTGGTCAGTGTGACACTGAAATGACAAATCAAAAAAAATCCATTGTTTTACTGTTTATGATCTCGGCCAATTTCATCCTGTTATGGTCAATGTTTATGGCGTATTCTGCATGGATCCGTATGTGGCGGATTGGGTATGGTTCTGTGTATCTACATCCCTTTGTGCAGGAATTGGGCTTCATGCTGCAGCTCCTCAGTTGCTGCACAAACACTGCAATTTATGCCGTGACCCAGACTAAGTTCAGACAGCAGCTGAATAATGTGCTGAAATATCCCTTTACCCAAATTCATCAATCAATCAAACTCACTCATTAATCAATCCAGCCAGGATTTTCTCATTTCAGGTCAATGTTTCAGCAATGAAGCAGCCTGTCTCTATGGTAACTGACTGAGGGTAGTGCTGGCTTGTCCAACCTTATCCCATAGGGGGTTACAGGGACATATTTCAATGTTTCTCTCAACTCAGGGTCAGTGAGCAAAGGTACCATTCCACTAACTGTATCTATAAATAATAAAAATTTCTATTAAAAAGTACTACGCAGCAGAGCACACTGCTTTTTGTTTGTGGGAACAAATTACTGCAGATGCTGGAATCTGTAGTGAAAACAAATGCTGGAGATCCCAGCAGGTCAGACAACATCCATGGAGAGAGAACGAGCTAACGTTGAGTCTAGATGACTCAACATCAGAGCTGAAGTGAAGTGGCATTGATGCTATAGTTTGGGGGTAGTGGGTGCAGGGCTCTGGTGGAGAAAAGATGTTGGTAGTTCAAATTAAGTGATCCGAATGTGAGAATGGCAGAACAATGGCGTGTCTAGCTGCCAAACTTGAACGGACAGTGAGATGGGGAAGGGGAGGACATGATAACAAGCTAAAAGAAAAGGAAGAAACAGTTCACAATTTAAAGGTGTTGAACTCAATATTAATTCCAGAAGGCTGTAAAGGGCCTAGTCTGAAGATGAGATTCTGTTTCTCCAAGTTGTGCTGTGGTTCACTGGTGCATGCTGAGAACAAACACATGGGCATGTGAACAGCACGCGGTGCTAAAATGGCCGGCTACAGGAAGGTTGAGGTCATGTTTGCACACAGATGGGAGATGTTCTGCGAAGAGGTCACCCAGTCTGTGTTTGGTTTCTCCAATGTAGAGTAGAGTGCAGCGAATACTATACACAAGATTGGAGGAGGTACGTCAGAAACGCTACTTCACCTGGAAAGACTGTTTAGGCCCTTGGATGGTGAGCAGGGAGGAGGTGAAGGGCAAGGTGTTGCACCTTCTGCGGTTACATGGGAAGGTGCTGTGGGAAGGGGAGCTGGTGTTGGTGGTTGTGGAATGGACTTGGGTGTCCCATAGGGAATGATTCCTGCGGATGCAGATGGGGGCTTGAGGGGAGGATGCGCTTGGTGGTAGCATTCTGCTGGATTTGTCTGAGATGGCAGAGAATAATTCTTTGAATGCGGAGGCTGCTGAGACGACAAATGAGGACAAAGGGAAGCCGATCACTAACTTGTGAGTGATAGGAAGGGGCAAGGGTGGAATCACGTGATAGGTCAGATGCAGTTGAGGGGGCTCTGTCAACCACAGTGGGTGGGAAATGATGGTCATAGAAGCAGCAAGCCATGTCAGCCGCTCTGTTTCGGAAGGTGGCATCATCCCTACTCCCACACCCTGCTCCATCAAACTACGGCACAAATGTGATACCCTCCACACTTCACTTCAGCTCTGATGAAAAGTCATCTAGACTCAAAAAGTTAGCTTGCTCTCTCCATTGAGACCCACAGTGATCTCCAGCAATTGTGGTATTTTGTTTGTGTTTTTGTTGAAGCTGAGCTTCAGAGACGCAGTCTCTGCCCCAAGTCCTGGTCCTCAGAGAACAGGAGGGGACTGGAACCGAGCTCAGGTGTTGGGTTTAATTCATTCCGTCCTTGCTTCCACCTCTGGGTCACTGACTCCAGCTTTTCCTTGGCTCACTTTCCCTCTACATCTCTCTTCCACTCCCTCTTCTCCCATTTTCTCTCTCTTTTTCATCGTTCCCTCCCTCCCTCCCTCATTCCCCTTCACACTCTCTCCCTCCCAATCTCCTTCTCTCCAAAGCTCTGTTCCTTGAGTCCTCTTTCGCCTTCCGTTGCGAGGGGAACAGAGTCAGGGTAGTACTATAGTCTGTTGCTGAGGGAACAGAATGGGTTAGGAAGCTGCTGGCCATTGCTGGGGTAACAGTGTGGGGCTTGGGCGAAATGCCATTACACAGGGACACAGTGGGCATGAGAACACTGTCTATTGCTAGGGGAACAGAGTGGGGATGGGTTCACAGGCCGTTGCTGAGAGAAGAGATTGTTAGCAGGACCACCGACAGCTGGTTCGAAAACAGATTGGGAGAAGGTCCACAGGCCATTGGTAGGGGAACAGAGTGGCTGTTGGGCTGCAGGCTGTTACTTGACCAAATAGTGGGGGGTTAAGCTGCGGAGTGCTTCAAGCGGAACAGATTGGGTTCAAGGGTATTGCTAAGGGAGCAGCGTGGGGGTGGCATCATAGACCTTTGCTTGGGAACAGAGTGTGGGTGAGGCCAAAGCCTGTTATTAAGGGAACAGACTGGGTGTGGTGCAGCAGGTCATTGCTTGGGAACAGCTTGGGGGTTAGGCCAGAGACTGTTGTTAGGCAAGCAGAATGGCAATGGGTCCACAGGCTATTTCTCAGGAACTGAGTCAGTTTTTGGATCAGTGGCCGTTACTAGGGGAAAGGTGAGGGAGTGGGACCACTGGTCATTGATAGGGAGCATAATGTGGGGGGTGATACAGAGGCCATTGCTGAGGGAACAGATTTGGTGTGGCAACAATGTGTATTGCTAGGGGAGCAGACGGGTACAGTCACAGGCCATTGTGAGGGGAACACTGCAAGTGTAAGGGGCAACTGGCTGTTGCTTGGGGAACAGAGCGGACTTGGGGTCAACAGTGCTTTGGCAGGGGAAGAGAGGGGGTTGGGGCCACTGGGCATTGCTATGGGAATGAGCGGGGATGGTGGGTGAAGTAACACTGCAGAGACAATCACTCCCAGATTGTTGGGAAGAACCATCTGACTCAATGATGCCCTTTAGGGAGGAATTCTGCAGTCGTCAGCTGTAAAGAAATGTGAAGCAGTTTCAGAGTATTGTTAGATTTTTCAAATGATGATCCTAGGCCTAGATCCAGAAGCAACAAGAAGCCTATCTATCTATCTCAGCGGTTTCCGTTATTGTCTCAAAAACTTCCATTACCTTCGATCCTTCAGGAATGTGACCCTGGGTTTGTGTTATTTCACTCCCTCGCCAGTGAACCCCTGTTGTCCAGCTATCATTCTGGTGAATCTACCCTGCAATCAAACTGGCATGGACTACCAAGGTGCCACTCTTTCTTGCCTCTCTCGATTATAAATTCAATATTATTGCTGTGCTAACATCTAATGGCTGCCGTGAACAAACTTACTATGTGTCACTGACTGACACCTTCTGAATCATTCGTCCTGGCTTTGCAGATTAAAACACATCTCTCAGCCTTCTACAGACAAAACACAGCGAGATGTAAACCGAAGCATTTTGGATGTCAGACTGAGGAGGGTCAATATAAACTAAATGGTACAACATTAAACAGCACGCAGGAACAGAGAAAGATTGTTTGACTCTGGAATTGTCTCTCCACAGGAGAGGGACAAATGTGATAAATTCAGACATTCCTGCTTTGTAGAAATTTCAGAAGCAGGATATAGAGAACTCTGTAAGAAAAAGCATATGCAAGTTTCAGGATCTGTTTAAAGCTACCGCTCCAAGAGAAATCCATGTTTAATCAGTGTCTATCTAATGCACTAAACTTCAAATAGACAGAGCAACAGGAATATACAAAATGTGACGTCACGTCAGCCACTGAATTGTAATAGTGAGGCCTCCTTCATAAACTGCTACGGAGTTTTAACCTGGAGTCAGGCTTCAGTGATCCCCAGGACGGCAATTTATCAAGCACCACACTGACCGACAGTGGCTACAAACGTGCTACAGTCTCAATATAAAAATAAAATCAGAACCGCAAATAAACATGACTTGAGGATCTACAAGGCCACAACAGAGGGTGAGAGTGAGGGCGAGAGAGCGAGACAGTGCGACAGAGAGAATGAGGAAGTGAGTGCAACAAAGAATAAGTGAGTGTCACAGTGAAGAAGTGAGGGATTGGGAGAGACAGCGATGGAATGAGAGTGAGGGTTACAGTGAGGGAGTGAGAGAGACCGAGGAAACTGATGGAAGGTGCAGTGAGACAGCGAGGGGGCCAGCTGAACACTTACCTTTACTAGCTTCATCCCCGCCTCCTTGACCTGTCCGCCTTCTCTCCAGCTATCTGCTCCTTCATCCACCTTCCATCATCGCCTCCCCCGACCCTTCTCTCTATTTATTTCAGAATCCCCTTCCACTCCCCCATATCTGAAGAAGGGTCCAGACTCGAAACGTCAGCTTTTTTGCTCCTCTGACGCTGCCTGGCCTGCTGTGTTCATCCAGCCCCACACTGGGTTATCTCTGACTCCAGCATCGGCAATTCCTACTATCGCTTGAGCGAAGTGGGCGGGGTGGGGGGGGGGGGTGGTGTTCAGGTATCCTGTTCCGACCCCCGCCCGAAGGTTTTTTCCCCTGTGCACTGAAGGGTCTAGGCCCGAAACGTCAAGCTTTCCTGCTCCTATGACGCTGCTTGGCCTGCTGTGATCATCCAGCTCCACACCTTGTTAACAAGGAGAAGTTTCTTTTCTTCCCTGTGCACACACAAGGAGAGGGTTTTTTCCCCCCCCGGTGCACACACTACAAGAAGAGGGGTTTTTTTCCCCCGGTGCACACACTACAAGCAGAGGGTTTTTCCCCCCCGCTGTGCACACACTCCAAGCAGAGGGTTTTCCCCCCCGCTGTGCACACACTACAAGGAGAGCGTTTTCTCCCCCCGCTGTGCACACACTACAAGGAGAGAGATGGGGGTGGTGGGATATACCTTTCCAGTACGTGTCATTCTGACCCCGCCTCCGTTCACTCCGATTGGTTGGAGGACCAAAGCCAAAAGTTCAGCCCTCCAGCCCGACCTCTCTCTTCCTATTGGTTCGAAGCGGCCGTCAATCATCTGGAACCCGGAGCATGCGCAGTATCTCTGCAAGTCTGAGCGCTGGTTAATGTTTCTGTTTTTTTAAAACCCGATGTACAAACGGTGAGTTCAAGCGAAAGGCCTAGGTGGACGGGGAAAACTTCCCTATCACTGTGTGTCAGCTGCACATTGCCGAAGAAGAGCCTGCCGCTGTCCCGTTTGCAGGATACAAGGAAAGATGGCTCTCGGCGTGAGGCTGGAAAAGAACCAGCATGTCAGCCAATACCCGATTCGGGCTGAAACATTGTTCTGAGGAAGGGTCACCGGACCCGAAAACGTTAACTCTGTTTTGTCCTCCACAGATGCTGCCAGACCTGCTGAGCTTTTCCAGCAACTTTGTTTTTGTTTTTGTTTTTGTTTTTGTTCTTGTTCCTGATTTACAGCAGTTCTTTTGGTTTTAATTGACTTTCCTGCTTCTTGGATACCGTCTGACCTGCTGTGCTTTCCCAGCGTTTGCAAGTCTCGCCGTGTCCACTGTCCAATGGGTCTGGGCTTCCTCCGAGCAAAAGGCCCGATGAACCGCCGCCATCTTTGGGGAAGTTCTGGGCATCGGCCGCCATTTTTGTAGGGGGCAACGTTTGGGGGAGGAGCTTGCAGCCCATTCTTCTGAATGGGGTCATTGAGACATACAGCACAAAAACAGACCCTTCGATCTTAACTCGTCCATTCCGACTAGATATCCTATGTAAATTTAGTCTCATTTGGCCCATATCCCTCTCAACCCTGTAGAGCTGGATGGAGGGTCTAGGCCCGAAATGTCAGCCTTCCTGCTCCCCTGATGCTGCTTGACCTGCTGTGTTCATCCAGCTCTACACCTTGTTATTTCAGATTCTCCAGCATCTGCAGTTCCTACTATCCCTCGCAACCCTTCCTGTTCATAGACCCATCCAGATGCCTTTTAAATGTTGCAATCATACCTGTCTCCACCACTTCCTCTGGCAGCTTATTCCAGACATGCACCACCCTCTGCATGGAAAAGTTGCCCCTTAGGTCCCTTTTAAATCTTTCCCCTCTCACCTTAAATCTATGCCCTCTGGTTTTGGACTGCCCCCACCCCAGGGGAAAAAAGACCTTGCCTATTTATCCTATCCATGCCCCACATGATTTTATCAACCCCGATAAGGTGACCCCTCAGCCTCTGAGGCTCCAGGGAACATAGCCCCAGCCTATTCAGCTTCTCCCTGTCGCTCAGACCCTCCAGTCCTGACGACATCCTCGTAAATCTTTTCTGAACCTTTTCCATTTTCACAACTTCCTTCCCATAGAAGGGAAGCAAAAGTTGCACACAATACCCCAAAAGTGGCCGAACCAATGTCTTGTACCACCACAACATAACCTCCCAACTCCTATACTCAATACAGTGACCAATAAAGGCAAGAATACCAAACGCCTTCTTCACAATCCACCTGTGACTCTACTTTCAAGAAACTATGAACCTGCAATCTAAGGTTTCTTTGTTCAGCAACACTCCCTAGGACCTTACCATTAAGTATATAAGTCCTGCCATGATTTGCCTTTCCAAAATGCAGCACCTCGTATTTATCTAAATTAAACTCCATCTGCTACTCTTCGGCCCATTGGCCCATCTGATCAAAATCTCTTTATACTCTGAGGTAACCTTCAATGTCCACTACACCTCCAATTTTAGTGTCATCTGCAACCTTACTAACCATACCTCCTACATTGACATCCACTTATATAATGACAAAAAGCAATACCAGCAATGATCCTTGTGGCACAGATGAACTTGTCCATCAGCTGCATTGTGCTTTCACACCAAATGTCTCATTGATGGCAGGACAACTGGTCTGCGATGCAGGGTCACAAAAATGTGAGTTCAATTCCCACCATGGCTGAGGACTCCCCTCACCATCTCCGCTGGTCTGAGGAGGGGGCAACCCTCAGGTAAAACCACAACCATCGTCTCCATAATCATAGAGCTGCCGTGTGGTCTGGTAAGATGACAGTGACATTACCATCATCCCTTCTGAGGAAGGGTCACCGGACCCCGAAACGTTAACTCTGTTTTTTCCCTTCACAGATGCTGCCAGATCTGCTGAGCTTTTCCAGCAACTTTGTTTTTGTTCCTGATTTGCAGCATCTGCAGTTCTTTCAGTTTTTATGTGACATTACCCTTTACTTACTGATGAGCTGGAGTTACGCTGGATGAAACAGCCTGTGTCACTCTGTGAGCAGAGTGCTGTTGCATCAAATGAGACATTGTGTGCAAGGGGAGTCAGATTTGTGATGATGATTCACATTCAGCTGCTATCCTAGTTCTTCTAGGTGGTGGGATTTGGAAGTTTAGATACCCTGGCAAAGATCTAGTCAAGTTCTAGATGTACAAAATGCTTCTTCATTGCTGTCTCTCCCTCATCTGGTTCTCTTCCCTGAAGAATATTTATGAGTGTCTTGAGTTTTAACTAGCAATTTAAACCAGCAATTTTCATGGTAATTTTGCTCCACAGAAGACCAGATTAATTTAGAGGTAGTAGGAACTGCAGATGCTGGAGAATCTTAGATAACAAGGTGTAGAGCTG
>JAHRHZ010000163.1:1272924-1296343 GCA_024137785.1 Ginglymostoma cirratum
TGATGCTGCTTGGCCTGCTGTGTTCATTCAGCTCTACACCTTGTTATACCAGATTAATTTAGCTCGATTTGACAATGTGTCTCTCTTCTTCTGGGTAAACTCTTACCATGCCTTTTCTTTTCTTCAAAGCTGCTATTGCAATCGGAGAAACCACATCCGGGATTTTGACCATGGAAGGAAAGAGTAATTTGGACAAACTAGACACGTGTTCTGTGTGCAGACAGGAATTTGCTCATTCATCTGATCAATCAAAACACCAGTGCAATCACACTGAGAAGAGATTGTGGAAATGTGAGGAGTGCGGAAAGGAATGTCTTTACCCATCCCAGCTGAAACTTCATCAACGCAGTCACACTGGGGAGAAGCCATTTACTTGTTCTGAGTGTGGGAAGCGATTCACTCAGTCATCCCAACTGTTGACACATCAGCGAGTTCACTCTGGGGAGAAACCATTCATCTGCTCTGAGTGTGGAAAAGGCTTTGCTGATACATCCCACCTTCTCAAACACCAGCGAATTCACACTGGGGACAGACCATTCATTTGCTCTGAGTGTGGGAAAGGATTCACTCAGTCATCCGACTTCCTGAGGCACCAGCGAGTTCACACTGGAGAGAAGCCATTCATCTGCTCAGTTTGTAGGACAGGATTCACTCGCTCATCCAGCCTGCTCAAACACCAGCAAGTTCACACGGGGGAGAAACCATTCACTTGCCCTGAGTGTGGGAAGGGATTCACTCGCTTATCCTACATGCTGATACACCAGCGAGTTCACACAGGAGAGAAACCATTCACCTGTCCTGAGTGTAGAAAAGGCTTTGCTGACTCATCTCACCTGCTGTTACATCAGCGAGTTCACACTAGGAAGAAACTGTACAACTGTTCCGAGTGTGGAAAGGCATTCATTCAGTCATCCAACCTGCACAGCCACCAGCGAGTTCACAACGGAGAGAGACCATTCATCTGCTCCACGTGTGGGAAGAGATTCACTCAGTCAGCGCACCTACGAACGCACCAACGAGTACACACTGGAGAGAAGCCATTCACTTGCTCTGTGTGTGGGAGAGGGTTTACTCGATTACCCCACCTACTAGTACACCAACAAATTCATAATTAACTGCAGCTGAAGGATTTGCTGTTCATCACACCAAGGAATGAACTATGGTCGTTGGGCTGTTTATACTGATGTTAATGAATCCTGCTGTATTAAAGGCGCTGTTAGTGGAGATAAAATTCAATTCCAATTACGTATCTGTAGGACCAGTTTGGTAATGACTGCATTACTGCACATCAATATATGCCCACAGGTTAGAGACAGTTCAGCTGGGAATCCACAAACAGATTTTCTGATTTATCAGGACTAATGAGTAACTGAAGGGTTTGGAATTTGATGCTATTGACATATGTTTTCTGTGGTCTGTTTCAGAATATGTGTTTAAGCAGCACCAGTCTGGTAGCAGATTATTTTCTGTCAAATGACTTTATCTCCCCCCTGTCTCCTCCATCCTCACCAGCAACAAGTATGAGGATCTGATTGAGCCTTTCTCTTAAAAAGATTGAGTAGAGTGACCTCTAACTAAAGTGGTAACAATGTAATTACCATTGAAAAATGCTGCAGAAATTAACAACAGTCTGTCTTACTAAATTACTTTAGAGAAGGAAATCTGCAGAAGTTGTCCACTCTGGCCTACATGGGACTCCAGAGCACAGCTGTTTTCCCTGAGGGGTTAAACAAACTGCTCTATGGCATAAAACTGCACAAAATTGCATAAAAGAGATGAGGAAAACCAAAAGAAACACCTGGCATCAACCTGAGCACCAGAATCAAGAAATGCGAATCCAGCCTCATTTACTGTGCAAAGTTCTCTTTTATAATATCAGACGGGTTTGTTATAAAATTGAGAAAACTGTCCTAAATTTTGGTTAAGCAACAGCCTGATAGAGTCACATTCATGGAATTTGACACTACTGACAATATAGAACTCAATAATACAGATATTGGTCAGACCACCAATAGAGTATTGATTTAGATTTAGATTTTTGTTGTCACGTGTACTCAAATACAGGAGTACAGTGAAATGTGTGTAATGTCACCACATATGGCGCCATCTTAGGTACCTAAATCTAAAAAACGTTTAGGTACAAAGTAGTGAAAGAAACGAGAGTTAAAAAGTTAAGCATTACTTCACAGAACAGTAGAAAAATAAAAAAAAAATTATAGTTTAAATTAAAGTCTTTTGTAGGTTAAACTAGGAAAATGAAGGCATGTGAAAAGTTCACCAGGCTACACTTATCTCAGTCTCTGGACGACCTCCGTTGTCTGTTCTTGACACGGACGCCGCAGATACCGTCTTTGCTGCTGCCTCTCAGATCTCCCCCCAGTGCCTCGGGAACGTGCCCAGGCAGGATCCAGTTGCACAACGAGCCGAGACACCACTCTAAGCCGTTGAGAGACCAGCCGACATACCACAGAGAGACCAGGCCGGGACTCACCACAAGCCGCCGAGAGACCAGGCCAGGACCCACCACAAGCCACCGAGAGACCAGGCCGGGACCCACCACAAGCCGCCGAGAGACCAGGCCGGGACCCCCCCACAAGCCGCCGAGAGACCAGGCCGGGACCCCCGACAAGTTGCCGAGAGACCAGGCCGGGACCCCCGACAAGTTGCCGATAGACCAGGCCGAGACCCCCCACAAGTTGCCGAGAGACCAGGCCGGGACCCCCCACAAGTTGCCGAGAGACCAGGCCAGGACCCCCCACAAGCTGCCGAGAGACAGGCCGAGACCTGCCTTAAGGGAAGTGAACGCCAAGAAAGGAAAACACCAGAAAGGGGGAACAAAAAAGGAAAAATGAGAAGGAAACAAGAAATAAACAGAAGGAGTGGAGGAGCTCCATTTGGAGCGTGCAACTCTGCAGAGTGTATGTTAAGTTCTGGCACCTTACTTAGGGAAGGTTGTTAAAATCCTGAAGAATATGCATAGGACATTTAGTGGAATGATAGCAAGAAGGAGGGATTTTAGATACAAGGAAAGGTGGACTGGAAGACTGCTTTCAGTGATGAGCCATATGATGAGTCTCCAATTGGTAGGGAACCATGAGGAGAAGGAACCAAACCAACTCAGTAAACCTTTTCCTCCCCAAACTGTGGGAGAGCTCCTCAAAGGAATTTAGCACATGCGGAGGTCATAACTGCTAGTCTGCGATTCAGCCATAGTGCTTATCACTTTTCTCTCTTTCTATTTATTCTAATATCTAACCTCCATAACCAACCTTTTTGTTCTGTCTGTCAGGTTTAAGTGCTGGCTTGAAGAAAGATTTTGGGATAATAGTCCAGATTGTTAGTGGTTTTTAAGAGTTTTTATCATTGCCACTTCTAGAATTCTGTTTAAGTACTTTTCGTTAGTATTAAATAGTTATTCCCATTTTGCATAAAAGAAGTTTTCAAAATTCTTTGTGATAAATATATCTCGGGGCCAGTAAATTGAGGGACAGTTGAATTATGAGGAGTCATTGCGAACTTCACAAAATGTTTGTGGGGTATTCCAGACCCTTGTTTCTTCACCTTGTGTTTGTCAGTATCTGTGACAGGAGAAACCTCTTTACTCAGAGATCTGTTTGGATTTGAAAGTGCCTGGGAGATGTTAGAGGCAGATTCCATAACTGCACAGCTCTTTGTGAAGTTGGTATAGACACAATGGACAAAATGACCTCCTTCTGGACTTTAAATGTGAAGATTTCTATGGTTGTTTCTCAAAAACCTATCAAGTGTCAAAATTCTGAAGTCCCAAACCTGCAGTCTCCACATATGAAAAGGGAAAGGGTAACAGGTTATGTGAACACGATCACCTCCAAGCCACAGACCATCAAATACTGGAAGAACTCATAATTAATTCATTTAAATATTGGGAAGGCTGAAGCCATTGCCTTCGCACCTCACTACAAACTCTACTTCATCATCACCAACTCCCAAACCTCTCTCTGACGACTGTCTGAGGCTGAACCAGACTGTTCACAAAATATTTCACCCCAGGATGACTTTCCACACACGTAACCCCATCATCAACAAGTTTGCCTATTTCCATCTCAGTAACATCACCCAACTCCACCCTATTCTCAGCTTAACAGTTGCTGAAACTGTCATCCTCTCCTTTGTCGCTACGAGATCTAACTATCATAACTTTTGTGACTCTAGCTGTTGGTTTAAGTGGACAATTCACATCTGAGAATTAAATCTGGCTTGACAAATCTTTCTTATATTGTTTATGATGTGGAGATGCTGGTGTTGGACTGCAGTGCACGAGGTCAGAAATTACACAACACCAGGTTATAGTCCAACAGGTTTATGTGAAAATTATCTCTCTCACTATACCCGAAGGACTGAGGCTCTGGAAGCTTGTGTTTTCAAATAAACTTGTTGGACTATAGCCTGGTGTTGTGTGATTTCTGACTTTATGTTGCTTAGTTGGTGAACATACTGGTCTGTCGCTGCTCCATATTCACAGGAGGCAGCATTTTTCTTTTACACAAGAACAGAGTTTATTCCATTAAAGGTGAAAGAGAACAAGCCATCCGAATGTCAAGGACAATTCTTCCTTTCCTTCTGTCACTCTGCCTCATCGATAAGACATTGGATGTGAAAGGCTAATGCAGCTTGAAGGGACAGGTTGTCTATATTCTGAAGATGGGGTAGCAAGCTCCCCCTAGTTATCCCTAACATTTCCCTCTAGAAAGATGGCAATCACACATGTGTATTGTTGCCCATTGCACCCCAAGCTAGATAGCGGCTGTCACCTTGGGTCCTGTCCTCGCTCTGTGCAAACAGCGCAACAAAATGTTATTTCCCAGGATTTGCGCCTTATACAAGATGTTCACGAAACCTTTCCATCCACTTGCCTAACCCATCTCCCCTCTGCCCATTTCATTCCTCATACTTTCGAAAATGAGAAAGAAAACTATCCATCGTCAACATTCACTCCACACATGTTCTATTTGCTATCGATTCTGTGCCTGTGCAATGAGCTCAGATTCTGTTGGTAGAGCACTTTCTGAACTGTGTGGAATGCTGATTAGAACAGCCACCATGAGAACAACAAAGTTTTATCTTTGGACTTGCTTTTTTAAATGGGATGCAGAATGGAGCAGGATGGCCAAATAGGCAAGAAGTTATACTGATACCCGTCTGAACCAGAGTCTAAAGTCATAATGTAATACAGATCTTCACTTTTAAGAAGCAATCCATCAGCCCATCACATTTGGAGTGTGGTGTGGTGGTGAGTTGTACAGGAGAAGAGCGATTCTCTAAGATCATAGCTGATCTACCCTCCGCTTCAACTCCTTTTTTAATGCCAATTTGTCGTAGCCTTCAACTCCTCAATATTTCAAGAATGTAGCAGCCCCTTGTATAAAAACTTTCATTGATCTAGGCTCCACAACTCTATTGTTGAGAAATCCAGGAATTCATTTCTTTCCGAGAGCAGAAATTCTTTTACAAATCAGTTATATTTTAATGTCTGTTACTCAGTAACCAAGTCAACCAGATTGGGACCCCTTCGCTAGTGGAAAGATCTTCTCCCTTTCAGTCCTGTCACGCCTCTTCAGAATCCTGTATGTTTCGATAAGATCACCCCTCATTCTTCTAAAGCCCTAGTTAGCATATAATTTCTTGAATACATGGATGAATACTGTAAATAGAATGCCAGCAGCAGCTTCAATAAAAACCAAAAGAACTGTAGATACTGTAAATCAGGAACAAAAACAGAAGTTGCTGGAACAGCTCAGCAGGTCTCACAGCATTGGTGAAGAAAAACCAGAGTTAACGTTTTGGGTCCAGTGACCTGGCACCTCTCCTGTAGCCAGAGAGGAATGGAAAACTTGAAAAAATGAAAAAGAAAATGAAAAATGCCCCTGCTGTTTTGTCCTTTGCCTCACATTCCATTCAGCCCTTGAGATTTATATACTTTTAAGCCTGCCAGACTACTCTGTACTAATTTCTTTAATATTATCACAGAACATATCCCTGATTTCTATATCCATATTGTCTCCCTCACAAGTGAACTTTGAGACAAAGTATTATTTAAAACCAGGTCTACATCCTCTGGCTCCACACACAATTCCCTGCTGTGGTCCTTAGTCCTTATTGGACCTTACTCTTTCCCTCACTGTCTCTTAATCATTAAAGTATCTGTCAAACAACTGATGAATTTCCTTTATCTTACTTGTCATTAACCATTATGTCCACCCATTAGTTTTCCTCTTGCACATTTGTCTGAACGTATCTGATCCCAGCACTCTCTGGCCAAACCATATTTGATCTTATTAAAATACACCAGTTTAGAACTTTGATTTCAGACCTTTCCTTTTCCATACAAACACAAATCTGAAAGAGATATGATAACTGTCGCAAAATGGTACCCCGGTGATACCTGTCTGCTTCTATTTTGTAAAGTCCAATCCTCCACCTTCTTTGTTGGGACTTCTACACGCTGACTTAAAAGCTGTATGGGTGTAGTTTAAAAGTTCTTCTTAATACCTCACACAATGATGACCACAGTTAATTTGGGGGGATTTAAAATTCTTTATGATTGCAGCCTTGTTACGTTTACACCTCCCTGAAATTTGCCTCCTGCTCCTCTAGTTCTCAGAAAATTCTCTAACCTCGGAGATGTCATCCCTCCTCACTGCTGTAATAGATTCCCTAGACAATACTGCAACCTTTCTCCACTTATGTCTCCTTCACTGTCTGACATGAAGACCTAATATCCTGGGTCTTAACCTTAACTGACTTGTAATGTTGATGTCTTCCTGACTCACTTGTTTTTTTTTAATTCTCATTTTGGCCATTCATCCTACCCTTTTGAGCAATGTTTCTAGATCTCAGCACCCTGGGAATTTAATTGACATGCTGCACAACAGCACCCACAAACCTCTCCACCAGGATACTGCTACCATTCTTCAGGAGCAACTCCATTCACCTTCAACAAACTGCGAACAGAAATGAAAAAAAAAACACTTCTTCCCCAATTTGCAGGATTCCAATGGTGCACTAAATTTCCAGTATTATGGCTGCCCTTCTGTCTGGCTCTGCCTTCTCCCAGTTGCTCATGCGAAGCGTATTAAAGAACAAAGAAAATTACAGCACAGGAATAGGCCCGTCTGCTATCCAAGCCGGCGCCGATCCAGATCCTCTATCTAAACCTGTTGCCTATTTTCCAAGGATCTGTATCCCTCTGCTCCCTGCCCATTCACGTATCTGTCTAGATACATCTTAAATGACGCTATCGTGCCCGCCTCTACCACCTCTGCTGGCAACGCATTCCAGGCACCCACCACCCTCTGCATAAAGAACTTTCCACGCATATCTCCCTTAAACTTTTCCCTGCCTCATTACTGACTGTCTCATTCCAAGTTGCAGGTGAAGATGGAAGAGATTGGAGACACAGACAGCCCTTCAAAATAAATGAGTCTGATTTAGAGGTTAAGACTTGATGTGCAATAGTTTTAACTAAAAGCTGATTTATATAAATTCTCTTTGAAATAGGTAACCAGACATATGGTGTTTACAAAGATTGTCAGAAACACGCCCAGAAAACATTTTTGGATAACAGTAGCATCAAAAAACAACGCTCTACAGTTACTTGGGAACTCATTGGTTGTTAACCAGTTCTGATGAAGCAGGAACTCCCTTTCCCCACACTGTGCAGGTGGACAGTCTTTACTCAGTGTGAATGTGTGGATGTACAGAGATGATGGATTGTTTCCAAAATCTACCCTACAGATAAACAACTGCTATTGACATTTTAATACATCAGCACCTTTAATTGTGCCTTGTTCCTTGGTGTGAGCCAGAGCAAAATCCTTCAGCTATGGTTCCTTGTGAATTTACTGGTGTGTTAACAGTTTGGATTACTGAGTAAATCCCTTCTTATACATGGAGCAAGTGAATGGTTTTGCTTTGGTGTGAACTTGCTGGTGTACCAGCAGGTTGAATACCGAGCGAATCCCTTCCCTTACTCAGAACAGGTGAATGATTTCTCTCCGATGTTAACTTGTGGGTGTAACAGTAAGCTAAATGAGTGAGTGGATCCTTTCCCACACTCAGAACAGATGAGTGCTCTCTCCACAGTGTGAACTCGGTGATGTATCAGCAGAATGAATGACTGAGGGAATCCCTTCCCACAATCAGATCAGCTGAGTGGTTTCTCCCCAGTGTGACTGCATTGGTGAATTTCCAAGTTGGCTGGGTAAAAACATCCTTTCCCTCGATCTTCACATTTCCACAGTCTCTCTCCCACCAGTGACTGTGCTGGTGTTTGGACATTCCAGATGAATCTTCATAGACGCTTCCACACAGATACCAGAAGAACACACAGCTTGTGAAACTGCGAGAAATTAATCTGGTCATTCTGGAGCTGACACTTGGGGGACCAGCTGAATTGTCATTAAAACCGAACCAAGAATAACTGCAATTGTTCCAGATCTTTGGAACTTGTAGAGATAGAAAAAAATAATCTTCACATTTTCATCCTGCATTATTTGCTAATTATTTGGAAGGGAATGAATGGGAACATGGAACTGTGATATCATAGCCATTGCAGAAAAATACCTGAGGGAAGGGCAGGACTGGCAGCTCAGTTTTACAAGTGCAGATGCTTTAGGGCAGATAGAATGAGATCAAACAAAGGAGGAGGAGTGACTATTTTGATGAGGGAAAATATGGCTGTACTCAAAGAGGATATTCCCGAGGGCTCGCCCAGTGAAGTTGTACGAGTGTAACTGAGAAATAAGAAGGAGGTGATCATCTGATAGGACTGTCCTTTTAGCTCCCCAATTGACAGGAAAAATTGAGGAGCAAATATATAGGGAGATCACAGATACCTATAAGAATAATAGGGATGTTACAGCCTGGAATTTTAACTTTCCAAACCTAGAACAGCATTGCCATAATTTGTTATGTATGTTCAAGAAAACTTTCTCAATCAATGTGTAGATTGCACTGCTGGAGAAGCGGCAAAACTTGACTTTCTTTTGGGGAATAAGGCAGGGAAAATGGCTGAGGTTTTAGTTATGGATAAGGATAAGTGTGGTCCACAAGTTAAAGTTCAACCTTGGGGCAAGGCCAATTCTAGAAGGAAACTTTCAAAAGGTGATTGGGGAGGCTGTTCACAGGTAAAGAGACTTCTGGCAAGTAGAAAATGAGACATCAAGGGTTCAGGGACAACATATTATTGTGAAGGGCAAGGCTGGCAGGACTAGAGGATAACTAGAGATATTGGAGGCTCTGGTCAAGAAAAAGAGGCATATGTCAGGGATATACAGCTAGGATCAAGTGAATAGCTTGATGAGTACAGAGGGTAAAGGGTATACTTAAGAGGTAAATGAGGTCAAAAAGGGGACATGAAACAGCTTTGGCAGATACAGTAAAGGAGAATCCAATCACTTTCTACAAGTATATTAAGGATTAAAGAGTAACTAGGAAGAGAATAGAGCCCCTTAAAGATCAATGAGGCTCTCTCTAGGTGGAACCACAAGAGATGGGCAAGATCCTAAAGAATATTTTGCGTCAGTATTTATTGTGGAGAAAGACGTGGAAGCTCAGGAACTCTGGAAAATAAATAGTAACGTCTTGAAAGAAAGAGTCCACATTACAGCAGAGGGGGTGTTAGAGGTCTTAAAACACAAAGGTAAAGAAATCCCCCTCACTTGATCAACTTGATCAACATTGTGGGAATCTAGGAACGAAATTGCGGGGCCCCACACAGAGATATTTGTATCATTGTCAGCCACAGGCAATATGCTGGACAAGTGGATGCCAGGGAAATACAGACTTATTTCAGTCATGGGTATGTTGTTACAGGGGATTTTGAGAGACAGGATCTACGTGCGCTTGGGGAAAGGCAAGGACTGATTAGGGATGTCAGCATGGTTTTGTGTGTGGGAAATCAAGTCTCACAAACTTCATTGAGCTTTTTAAAGAGGTGACCAAGTAGACAGATAAATGCAGAATGGTAGATGTTGTCAACATGGACTTTAGCAAGACTTTGTACAAAATTCCATTGGTTAGGATGGTTAGATCGCATGGGATGCAGGGAGAGCAAGCCAACTGGATACAAACTTGGCTAGATAGCGAGAGACAGAGGGTAGTGGTAAAGGGTTATCGTTCAGACTGGAGGCCCATATCCAGTGGTGTGCCACAAGGATCAATGTTGGGTCTTCTGTTGTTCATCATTTATATAAATGATTTGGATGAGACTGTAGGAGGCATGCTTAGTATGTTTGTTGATGACACCAAAATTAGTAGTATTATGGTCAGTGAAGAAGGTATCTACGAGTACATTGGGATCTTGATCAACTGAGCCAGTGGACTGAGGAATGGCGGATGGAGTTTAATTTACATAAATGTGAGGTGTTATATTTTAGTAAGACAAGCCATGGCAGGACTCAGACAGTTAATGGTAGGGCCCTGGGGAGTATTGTCAAGCAGAGACACCTTGGGGTGCAGGTACACAGTTCCTTGAAAGTGGCATCATAAGTAGACAGGGTGGCGAAGGAAGTGTTTGGCATGTTTGCCTTCATTGGTCAGACAAGTGCATACAGGAGTTGGGACATCATGTTACGGCTGTACAAGGCATTGGTAAGGCCACGTTTGGAGTCCTATGTATAATTCTGGTCTCCCTGCTATTGGAAGCACACTATTAAATTCAATATGGTGCAAAAAGGATTTACAAGAATATAACAGAGACAGGACGGTTTCAGTTATAAGGAGAGGCTAGGAGTTGACTTTGTAAAGTTGTATAAAATTATGAGGGGCGTGGATAGATGAATAGCAAAGGTCTTTTCCCCAGGGTAGAAGAGTCCAAATCTAGAGGGCATAGGTTTAAGGCGAGAGGGGAAAAATTTAAAAGGGAACTGAGGGGAAACTTTTTACACAGACGGTGTGTGGGTATAGAACGAGCATCTAGAGGGAGTGGTAAAGGCAAGTACAATTACAACATTTAAAAGACATCTGGACAGGTAAAGGGATAGGAAAGGTTTAGAGGGGTATGGGTCAAATGCAGGCAAAATGATATAGTTCTGTCTTAGAAACCTGGTCAGTGTGGAGGAGTTGGGCCAAAAGGTCCATTTCTGTGCTGTATGACTTTATGACTCTATGAACGTTGTATCCTGTGGTTTTGAAACATTGTGACAATGTTAATAATTTCTCTTGCTCTGCAAATGAAAAATCCTGGAAATAAATCCACACCTCGACTAAATCACTGCATAACCTTCTCAGCTCCAAGAAGAATTATCTGACCTTCTGCTACCTTCCTAGAAAACAGAAACCCACCTTAATTTTAATTTTTTTCATGAGGTGTGGTCCTTGCTGCCCAGACCAGTATTTATTGCCGTCTTTATTTGACTTGGAGAAGGTGGTGAACTGAAGTTTTGAACTGTTGCAGTCCACGTACTGTAAATGTACTATAGTGCTATTTCGATGATAACCTCCTGCAGCCTCCCAACCCTCCCTATCTCTGTAATTCTCTCTGGCCTCAGAACTCTCACTAGGTCTGTAAATTACCCCTATCCCTGCCCCTACAACTGTCCCTAGCTCTGGAATTTCCTTCAGCCTCACAATCCTCCCTTTCTCTGTAACTTCCTCCAGCCCTTATAATCTTCCGTATCACTAGTCTCATTCAGCCCCACAATGCTCCCTATCTCTGTAATCCCCTCCAACTTTAGAACCCTCCTTGTCTCTGGTCTCCTCCAACCTCACACATCTCTGAGATATGTGCTTTGCTCTATCTCTGTAAATTCCTTCAGCTCCTACAAAGGTCCCTATATCTGTGATCTCCTCCAGCCCCACAAACCTCTCTATCGCTGTAACCTCCTTCATATCTGACAAAACTCCCTGTCTCTGTAAGTTCCTCCAGCCCTTACAACCATCCCTAGGTCTATAGTCTCTCCAAACTCACAATACTCCCTATCTCTGAAATCTCCTCCAGCCTCACAAATCTGAGATATGTACATTTCCTGAATATCATCCTGATGAAGAGACTCCATTTTCGTTTCTCTACTCTATGGAGACACTTTCAGATTCCTTGGCCCTGAGCCCCAGAATTTCCTCCTCAACCACTCTGCCTCTCTACCTCACTTTCCTCCCGAAAACATTGACCAACAATGTGTCCTCTATTCTAATACGCCATTCTCGACCTGGTTTCAAATGCTGCTTGTGATATTCCAGTATCAAGTGTCTTGGAGGTCTATGATACAGAAAAAAAAATCTGTGGCCAATTGAGTCTGTGCCCGTCAAAAACAATCACCTAAATATTCTCAGCTCATTTTCCAGCACTTAGCCCATAGCCTGTCTGCCTTGGCATCGCAACTGTGCATCTAAATACATCTTAAATTTTATCAGGATTTCTGTATCTACCACCACTGCAGACAGTAGGGTTCAGTGCAATTGTTGCCGCAAGAATCTCATACAGGAACACAGATCATCTGGTTTTGAGTAAACCAGAGATCACATTATAAAGGATGGGAGGATCCCTGACAGAGGAATTTTACCAGAATGATTCATGGAATGGGGATTTTAGTTGCTTGATTGTTTTTTGCCTTAAACATTTTGTTATTTGTTCATGGAATGTTGTTAGACCAGCATTTATCACCCATCCCTAATTGCCCAGAGGGCACATAAGAGTCAACCACATTGCTGTGGATCTGGAGTCACACTTAGGCCAGACCAGGTAAGATTTCCCTTCCCTGAAAGACATCAGTGAACCAGATGGGTTTTTCCTGACAATCGGCAATGGCTTCATGGTCATCATTAGACTTTTAATTCCAGATTATTATTGAATTCAAATTCCACCATCTGCCATTGTGGGATTTGAACCCAGGTCCCCAGAACATTACCTAGGTCTCTGAATTCATTGTCTGGGGATAATACCAGTAGGCCATCACCTACCCTATGTTATTCATTCATGTGACATGGGTGATGCTGATACACATCAAGAATATTCATCTACAATAAATAGATTTTCCTTCTCAACCTTTCCCCTTGCCTGGGTGGATTAAACTACCACCAATCATCTCTCTCTAATGTCAGCAGCCCTGTGGTCTAGTAAAACAATGATGACTTTACCTTTTATATAGTGATGCCACTGTGTCTCGGTGGTGGAGAGAGGGAATGTTGAAGATGGTGGATGAGATGGTGGATGTGCCACTCAGGCACAGTGGTTTTCCTGAATGATGTTAACTTTCTTTAATATTGTTGGGGGCTGTACTGATGCAGGGAAGTGGAGACTGTTCCAGTGCAATCTCAACATGTGCCTTCCAGCTGGTAAACAGACATTGGAGAATCAGGTGTATTCTTCTTGTCGCAAAGGAAACTGAGGGGAGCTTTGAGAGGTATGTTTACAAAAGATATACATTAGGATAATAAAACTTATACTCATCAGATGATCATAAATGGATTACTGGACACGTTTTGGAGAATTAGATGATCTATTGAGAGAAAGGGATGATTTAAGGGAAAATTTTATGCAAGTGGGAATGAGCTGGAACACAATAGTCACATACAGTGTTAATATCTAGGTCCTGATGAACTGAGTAATTCTTTCAGAATTTGGCATTCAAATTATTTTGATTTTCCCACCTGTAAGTCCACTTTGACTAGCCTGCAATACAAGTTCATAAAATCCATCAAAATCAGTCCAGGGTAGAAATTCACAACATCGCCTCCTCCTGGCCTAGCATGACCATGCATTCTCCCTGCTGCACACCACCAGTTGTGGATGTCAGCAGTCAATCCTGGGGGGAAATCTATGTCAGTTTCTATGAATTACTGCTAAGGATCTTCATGGGATTGAACGCAGCAGCAGATCTATTTGTCATTTTCGTAAATGATTTGGACGAAGGAGTGGAAGGGTGGAGTAGCAAGTTCGTGGACGATACAAAGGTGGGTCACGTTGTGGACAGTGCGGAGGGCTGTTCTAGGTTACAAAGGGAAATTGATAGGATGCAGAGCTGGGCTGAGAAGTGGCAGATGGAGTTCAACCCTGAAAAGTGTGTGGTGATCCATTTTGGAAGGACAAACTTGAAAGCAGAATACAGGGTTAACAGAAAGATCTTTGGCAGTGTGGAGGAACAGAGGGATCTTGGGGTTCATGTTCACAGTTCCCTGAAAGCTGCCACCCAGGTGGATAGAGTTGTTAAGAAGGCGTATGGTGTGTTAGCTTTCATTAATAGAGGGATTGAGTTCAAGAGCCGTGAAGTTATGCTCCAACTTTACAAAAGCCTGGTTCAACCACATCTGGAGTATTGTGTCCAGTTCTGGTCATCTCATTACAGGAAAGATGTGGAAGCATTGGAAAAGGTGCAGAGGAGATTTACCAGGATGTTGCTTGGAATGGAGGGAAGGTCTTACAAGGAAAGGTTGAGAGAGCTAGGGCTTTTCTCTTTAGAACGACGAAGGATGAGAGGTGACTTGATAGAGTTGTACAAAATGATCAGACGTATAGATAGAGTAGACAGCCAGAGACTTTTTCCTAGGGTGGAGGTAGCTATTATGAGGGGGCATTGTTTTAAAGTGAGTGGAGGTAGATATAGGGGAGACGTTAGAGGTAGGTTCTTTACTCAGAGAGTGGTAGGGGCGTGGAATGCATTGCCGGAGAGGGTAGTGGAGTCGGCCTCATTAGGGGCACTTAAGCGGCTATTAGCTAGGCATATGGACGATGGTATAAGGTAGTGGTGGAGTATAAGGTAGTATAAGATAGACCTTAGGTTTCGGGTAAAAGTTTGGCACAACATCGTGGGCTGAAGGGCCTGTACTGTGCTGTACTGTTCTATGTTCTATGTTCTATGTTCTATCTTTGACAGAATGTTCCAATTATTAGTGAGATGAAGGGAGCAGGATTTGCTTCCTGTTCTTGCATTCTATACTGCCGCTCTGCCTCACCAGTAAAACATTGGGTGTGAAAGGCCAATGCAGCTCGATGGGCAAGTTGTCTCCATTCCGAACAACGGGCAGCAAGCTCCTCACAGTCATTCCAAAGAGCACCCCCCCCCCACAAAGAAAACAATTGCACATGTGTCCTGCTGCCCAGTCCTCCCAATAAAGAGTTTCAAAAAATGAGAGGTGATCTCATAGAAACATCACAACAGTCAAGTTCCCTTGTTTAAGAAGGGTAGCAGGGATAATCCAGGTAATTATCGACCAGTGAGCCTGACGTCAGTCGTGGGGAAGCTGCTGGAGAAGATACTGAGGGATAGGATCTATTCTCATTTGGAAGAAAATGGGCTTATCAGTGATAGACAACATGGTTTTGTGCAGGGAAGGTCATGTCTTACCAACTTGATAGAATTCTTTGAGGACGTGACAAAGTTGATTGATAAGGGAAAGGCTGTAGATGTCATATACATGGACTTCAGTAAGGCGTTTGATAAGGTTCCCCATGGCAGGCTGATGGAGAAAGTGAAGTTGCATGGGGTCCAGGGTGTGCAAGCTAGATGGATAAAAAACTGGCTAGGCAACAGGAGACAGAGAGTAGTAGTGGAAGGGGGTTTCTCAAATTGGAAACCTGTGAGAAGTGGTGTTCCACAGGGATCTGTGCTGGGACCACTGTTGTTTCTGATATACGTAAATGATTTGGAGGAAGGTATAGGTGGTCTGATTAGCAATTTTGAGGATGACACGAAGATTGGTGGAGTAGCAGATAGTGAAGGGGACTGTCAGAGATTACAGCAGAATATAGATAGAATGGAGAGTTGGGCAGATAAACGGCAGATGGAGTTCAATCCAGGCAAATGCGAGGTGATGCATTTTGGAAGATCTAATTCAAGAGCAAACTATACAGTAAATGGAAAAGTCCTGGGGAAAATTGATGTACAGAGAGATCTGGATATTCGGGTCCATTGTTCCCTGAAGGTGGAAACGCAGGTCAATAAAGTGGTCAAGAAGGCATACGGCATGTTTTCCTTCATCGGACGGGGTACTGAGTACAAGAGTTGGCAGGTCATGTTACAGTTGTATAAGACTTTGGTTTGGCCACATTTAGAGTACTGCGTACAGTTCTGGTTGCCACATTACCAAAAGGATGTGGATGCTATAGAGAGGGTGCAGAGGAGGTTCACCAGGATGTTGCCTGGTATGGAGGACGCTAGCTATGAAGAAAGGTTGAGTAGACCAGGATTATTTTCATTACAAAGACGGAAGTTGAGGGGGGACCCGATTGAGGTCTACAAAACCATGAGGGGTATAAGACAAGGTGGATAGCAAGAAGCTTTTTCCCAAAGTGGGGGACCCAATTACTAGGGGTCATGAGTTCAAAGTGAGAGGAGGAAAGTTTACGGGAGATGTGCGTGGAAAGTTCTTTACGCAGAGGGTGGTGGGTGCCTGGAACACGTTGCCAGCGGAGGTGGTAGACGCAGACACGTTAGTGTCTTTTAAGATGTATCTGGGCAGGTACATGGATGGACAGGGACCAAAGGGATACAGACTCTTAGAAAATAGATGACAGGTTTAGACAGAGGATCTTGATCGGCGCAGGCTTCGAGGGCCGAAGGGCCAGTGCCTGTGCTGTAATTTTCTTTGTTCTTTCTTTCTTTCTTTCTTTGTTCCGAGAGGCATACGAACAGAGTTAAACAGCGAACAAGTTGGCAAATGGAGCATAATGCGTGAAAATATGAAATTGTTCATTTTGGACGAGACATCAAAAGAACAGAGCACAATTTAAATGAAAAAAAAACTGTAGAAAGCTGCAAACCAAAGGAACTTGGGGGAGTTATGTAGAAAACACAGAAAACTAGCGCACAGTTGCTAATCAGGAAGACTAATAGAATATTATCCCTCATTTCAAGGGGCTTAGAGTAAAAGAGTACGGAGTTCTTACTGCAACTGTACAAAGCACTGGTGAAACCACATCTGCAGAAATGTGAGCAGCTTTGGTCCACTTATTTAAGGAAAGATATCACCTCATCGGAGGCAGTTCAGAGAAAATTAACTAGGATGATCCCTGGTTTGGAGGAATGATCTTTTAAGCATAGGCTAAACAGGTGTGGATTCTACTCACTGGATTTTGAAAGAATGAGAAGTGATCTCATTGAAACATACAGGATTCTTAAGGGGTTTGACAGACTAAATGCTGAGAGCATTTTTTTCCCATCATGGCTCATGTTGGGGTCAGATATGAGAGCAATATTGTGAAGAGTGTAGTTCAGTCTGAGACAGCTCCCAGCAGGAGTAATAGCAAGGGAAAGTAATTTGTGATAGTAACTGAAAACAATGAATTTAACCATTCCGAAGTTTCATTGGAGGACATTTCTGTTCATCCAATCCTGCAAGTATGATAAAAAGTTTGATAATTGAGTAACAGTGGAGCAATAGAGAGGGTTGGTGGTGAGGCAGAGCTGGGCATTGTCAGTGAACATGTCAAAGCTAACATGGTGCTTCTGGATGATACCACCTCGTGGCAGTATGTAAGTGATATCAGGAGGGGCCAAGGATAGATCCTTGAGCAACATCATATATAAGGACTTCGGTGAGGAAAGGGCCATGGAATGGAGTGGGATTTTACATGGGTGATGAGGCCTTTTCTTTATTTTTACAGAATGGGTGAGAAGGACATAACCAGAAAGGGAAACAGACAAAACAAGCAACAACATTTGTGAATTGACGTGGGGCAAGAGATAAGGAAGAGGAGGAAGAGTAAGAAGTAGGAGGAGCGAGAGAGCAACTTAGAATGTCTGTAGTTTAATGAGAATAAGATAAGAGTCAAGACAAGCTCCGACAAGGCGTGACAGCAGACAGGAGAAAAAAACGGAGAAAGGTGTAATTTTAGAACTAAATGAAAAGTGACATGTGTGGCACTTTGGCCCGGTGAAAGGGAGAGAAACAGCAGGGGCAGCTGATGGGATTATCTCAATCTTAGTGACAAAGAAACTCAGTGTGATTCTCACACTTGTTAGGGGTGGGAGGGGGAATGGAGGAGACAGGATGACGGACAGGGTTCTGCAAATAAACAAAGCCTGTGTTAGTGTTATTTTAAAAAATGACTGAACAAGCTTGATTTATTTAACTTTAATCCAGAACATTAAAATGTACAACCAAAGTCCTGATTCGAATTGTACCACGGGAGACAGTGCAATTTGAATTCAATAATTTAAAAAAAAAACTGGAATTAAGAATCTACCGGTTGCCATGGAACCATTACTAACTGTCAGGAAAAAAAGTACTGTCCTTCAGGATAGGAAATCTGCCAGGCTCACCTGGTCTGGCTCACATGTGACTACAGAGCCACAGCATTGTGGTTGACTCTCAACTGCCCTCTGAAATGGCCCAGCAAATCACTCAGTTGTATCAAACGCAAGAAACTCTCAGCAAAGGAATGAATCAGGACAAATTATTGGCATTTACTTAGGCACCAGAAAAGGCAACTACAGAAACAGCACTATCAACTCACTGAAGTCCTCCCTGCAAACATCCGGGGGCTAGTGCCAAAATTTAGGGAGCTTCCTCAGAGATCAGCCAAGCAACAGCTTGATTTAGTCACACTCAGAATCATACTTTACAGACAATGTCCTAAACACCACCATCACCATCCCTGAATAAGTGCTGTCCCATCAGCAGGACAGACCCGGGAGAGGTGGTGGCACAGTGGTATACAGACAGGAGGGAGTTGCCCTGGGAGTCCTCAACATTGACAGCTTATCCCAAGAAAGTTCATGGTTTCAGTTAAATATGGGCAAGGAAACCTCCTGCTGATTTCAGTGTACTGTCCCTCCTCAGCTGATGAACCGGTACTCCTCAATATTGAACAACACTTGGAGGAAGCACTGAGGATGGCAATGATGTGAAATGTACACTAGGTAGGGGTTTTCAATGTCCATCACCAAAAGCAACTTAGCAACAGTACCACTGATTGAGATAATGGGCTCCTCAAGGACTGGCTGCTAGACTACAACAGGCGATGGGAGGGAACCAACAAGAGGGAAAACATACTTGACTTCATCCTTACTTATCTGCTGGCTGCAGATCCGTCTGCAACAGTACTGATAAGAGTGGCCATCTTGCATTCCTTGTGGAGACAAAGTCCTGCCTTCACCTTGAGAGTACCCTCCATCTTGTTGTGTGGCGCTATCACCATGCTAAATGGGTCAGAATGTGAACAGATCATGCAACTCACTTCTGGAAATCCATGAGGCACTGTGGGTCATGAGCAACAGCAGAACTGTGCTCCAGCACAATCTGTAACATCACGGCCTGGCGTATCCTCCACTCAACCATTACCATAAAGCCAGGGGATCAACCCTGGTTCAATGGACAGTGCAGGAGGTCATGCTAGGAGCAGCACCAGGTATGAGGTGTCAACCTGGTGAAGCTGCCAAACAGGACTACCTGCATGTAAACAGCATAAGCTGCAAATGATAGAGATAAATGGTCTCACAACAAACAGATCAGATCTAAGCTCTGTAGTTCTACCACATCCATTCATGAATGGTGATAGACAATAAAACGTCTCACTAGAGGAGGCACATCCACAAATATTCTCACCCTCACTGATGGGAGAGTCCAATGTATCCATGCAAAGGAGAAGGCTACAGCATTTGCAGCAATGGTCAGCTGAATGTGCCGAGTGAATGATCCATCTTGGCCTTCTCCAGTGGTCACCAGCTTCACAGATGCCAGTCTTCAGCCAACTCGATTCACTCCATGTGATATCAAGAAACGGTTGGAGACACTGGATACTGGATACTACTATGGGGCCTGCCAACATTCTGGCAATAGTACTGAAGACTTATTCCCCAGAAATTGCTGCCCACCAAGCTAAGCTGTCCCAGTACCCCTGAAACACTGCCGTCTACCAATGTGGAACGATGCCCAGGTATGTCCCCTACACAAAAAGCAGGACAAATTCAACCCAGTCAATTACTGGTCCATCAGTCTACTTTTGATGATCAGTAAAGAGATGGAGGATGTCTTCAACAATAGGATCAAGCAGCACCTGCTTAGAAAGAACCTGGCTCAGTGATGCCTGGTTTGGATTCCACCAGGGCCACTAAATTCCTGATGTTGTTTCACAAATTGACAAATCAGCTGAATTCCAGAGATGTCACGAGAGTGAAAGTCTAGGCCCGCACTAATACCATCTATTTCAACTTCAGTGCCATCACCCGACTCCACCTCAGCTCATCTTGCTGAAATCCTCACCCATACCGGTATTACCTCCAGGCTTAAATATTCAAATACATTCAACGTCCTTGTAACCTCAAGAATATATAAAACGCTGTTGCCCATGTGTTCACTTGGGCTTGCTCATCAATTACCCCTGTGCTCCTTGACTTTAAAAAAAATTCCGATTTATAGACAACAACATTAAATCTTTGACCCTTGGCATATTTCCTGGCTCTGATCATCTATACCTCCTTACGCCATCCAATCTTTAAGACCTCAACAGCTCATTTAGTTTCAGATTTCACCATTAGTGGCTGTTTCCAAGGCAACACAGTCTGGAATTCCCACCGTAACCTTCTCAGGTCTGCTTTCCTCCATTAAGATATTCCCAAAAACCCACTGCTTTTGGTCACCTGACCTAATATGTCCAATTGTAGCTTCATGTCAAAAGTTACTTCATAATATTTTTGGGAAATTATAAACGTGATAAAAATACAAATTATAGTTGATTTGGACACAAATTGTCAACTCCTAATGAAAACAGTTTGAGTCATCTCTAACTCATTACCTAATTGCATGTGGAACCCCTTTACCAGACGAACTGCAGAAGGTCAAACATCACCTTCTCACAGGCAACATGGCTAAGGCAATGGCTGCTGGTTTCTATGGAGGGAGATACCAGTTAATTTTTCAAATTGTGTGATCAGAATTACACAGGGAATAAAAAACGGTGCAGAAGTTGACGTTCAGAAAATGAAAAAGAAATGAACTCGCACAAAAAGAAAAATCATGATTGGGAAAGGTATTGTGTGCAGATGGATCTGGTAAGACAGCAGCACCTTGTCAGTGGGTGGGCAGTAGTAGAAAACTCATTTACAGGATGATGAAGGTGGCATTTGGCACGCCTGTCTTCATTGGTCGTAACATTGAATATAGGAGCTGGGCTGTCATGTTGTGGCTGTAAGGAACATTGGTGAGCCCACTTTTGGAATACTGCATTCAATTTTGGTCACCTTTCTAGACCAAAGATGTTGTTAAACTTGAAAGTGTGCACAAAAGTAGTTGCTGGGACTCAAGGGTTTGAGTAACAGAGAGAGGCTAAATGGGCAAAGGCTTTTTTTTATTTCCCTCCTAGAGTGTTAGATGCTAAAGAGTGATCTTATAGAGGTTTATAAAACCATGAGCCACAATGGATAGGGTGAATAGCTGAAGTCTTGTTTCTCAGGTTAGGGGAGTCCAAAACAAGAGGGCAGAGGTTTAAGGTGAGAGGGGAAAGATGGAAGAAAAGGACCCGAGGGGCAACATTTTTGTGCAGAGGGTGATGTGTGCATGGAATATGCTGCTATAGGAAGTGGTGAAGATGGGTAAAATTACAATATTGAAACTGCATCTAGATGGGTACCTGAATAGGTAGGGTTTAGAGGGATATGGGCCAAATGCTGGCAAATGGGATTAGATCAGATAGAGGTGTCTAATCGGTGCGGATGGGCTGGACGATAGGGTCTGTTTCCATGCTGTTTGGCTCCATAAAAGAGAAAGGTCTGTGAGAGTAACTGTAAAATACTAAACAGAAATAAAGGGCACCATTCGAGATGGAGAAAGTCCGATATTAACAAAGAGTTGATCAGGGAGCAAAGGTGAATCAGAGCAATGTTAGCTGTTATGATCTGAGTTATATGAACACTGGAGAAACGGATAAGCTTGGACAAGTCATAATCTTTAGAGCAGGTGAGGCTGCAACAGGTGACATGGGGTCTGATCAAACTACAAGCATTTCTCCTCCACTATCTGAAGTTTAACAGCAGCAATTATGCTGCATGAAGACATAGCTTCAGTACAATACCGGCTTCAAATGTCTCTCCAAGGAATACACACCCTCTTGGTCAATCTGGTAAAGAAATCCAGAAGAGACAACTGTGAAAACAAGGTGTAGAGCTGGATGAACACAGCAGGCCAAGCAGTATCAGAGGAGAAGGAAAGCTGACGTTTTGGGTCTGGACCCTTCTTCAAGAAACAATTGTTTGTTCTGTGTATTCCTCCCCTTCCCCCTCTCTGCCAGGAAAGGCTGCACATGCATCCTATTGCAGCTTGTCACCTACAAAGTTGGCAGCGTTGCATATCTCTCAAGCATCATTGCCCCCAATAAACATAGCGGTGATTATCCACACATATCACTTCCTGAAGCCAAAGTCAGAAATCACATGACACCAGGTGATAGTCCAACAGGTTAATCTGAAAACACAAGCTTTAGGAGTCACACTCCTTCTTCAGGTGTTAGTGAGAGAGATTGTATCAGACAAAGAATTTAGAAGTAAAAGATCAAAGAGTCACACCACTGATCAGGCAGTTAAGAGTCAACCACATTGCTGGGGTCTGGAGTCACACGTAGGCCGGACCAGGTAAGGATGGCAATTTCCTTCCCTAAAGGACATTAGTGAGCCAGATAGGTTTTTTTCCAACAATCAGCAATGAAATCACGGTCATTATTAAACAAATCTAAGATGCTGTTAAGTCTTTAATCAGTTAGAAGATTTTAATTGATTAATGTGTAAACGTAAATCCAGAATTTCTTTCAAGCCACTGTCCTGATAGAACGAAAGCTGTTATAGGTGTGGAGAAGAGGTGACATTTTAGGTCAGACACTGCATGTTAGGTGTGAGGCCTTGTTGAGAATCTTTTTGTATTTTTCTTTGCAGTCAGACTGGTTTTATTTCTGAAGTAGGAATTTATAAAATGGCACACTGACTGACTGTCAATACATCGTGTGCTTTCTGAGGAAAATACAATGTATGTGCAAATACAAATTCACCCCATAGATTTAAGTGTGTGGCTGTGTGCATGTGCGGGTGCGTGCATTTGTGTGTGTATGTCTGAGACAGACAGAGAGAGAGAGAGAGAGAGACAGTGCGTCAGAGAGGCCAGAGTGTGAGTGTGAGTGTGAGTGCGAGTGAGACAGAGAGAGAATGCGAGTGAGAGAGACAGTGTAAGTGAGAGAGTTGTGAGAGAGAGAGAGAGTGTGTGTGTGAGTGAGAGTGTGTGAGAGTGTGCATGTATGTGTGTGCAAGAATGTGAGTGACAAAGAGAGAGAGAGTCTGTGACAGTGTGTGTGTGTGTGAGAAAGAAAGTGTGTGTGCGAGAGACAGCGTTGTTTGAGAGAGAGAGTTGTGTGAGAGGGTGTGTGTCAGAGAGAGAGTTGTTTGTGAGAAAGTGTGTGAGAGAGAGAGTTATGCGAGAGAGAGACTGCGTGTGTGTGATTGAAAGAGAGAGTGAGTTCTGT
>JAHRHZ010000163.1:1311343-1357116 GCA_024137785.1 Ginglymostoma cirratum
GTGTGTGTGAGAGAGAAAGAGAGAGAGTGAGTGTGTGTGAGAGAGAGTGAGTGTGTGTGAGAGAGAGTGAGTGTGTGTGAGAGAGAGAGAGAGTGTGAGAGAGAGAGAGAGAGTGTGAGAGAGAGAGAGTGAGTGTGTGGGAGAGCGAGAGAGTCAGTGTGTGTGAGAGAGAGCGAGTGTGTATGAGTATGTGTGTGAGAGAGAGTGTGTGTGTGTGTGTGGGAGAGAGAGTGTGTCTGTGTGTGTGAGAGAGAGAGTGTGTGTGTGAAAGAGAGACAGTGTGTGTGTGAGAGAGAGAGAGAGTGTGTGTGTGTGAGAGCAAGAGCACGTGTGTGTGTGTGAGAGAGAGCGAGAGCACGTGTGTGTGTGAGAGAGAGAGAGAGCGCGTGTTTGTGTGTGAGAGAGAGTGTGAGTGTGAGAGAGAGAGAGAGCATGTATCTTTTCTTAATAAAAGCATCAATTCGAATTTCACTGCTAAGAGTGAAATTTAACCAATTTACAAGTTTACCAAGCCATTAAATGAAACTTATTTAGATTCCACACACAACTAGTGGACATAATTACACCTTCACTCTACTGTGTAATCTGTCTTTCTCGCTCTTCCCTTGAGCTTTGGACATAAGAATCTCTTCGAATTATCTACATTTGGACTTAAGTCAATTGTTTATCTCTCTCAGTCGTGACCTGTCCTTTAACAGCTTTCCCTCCTCTTGTGCCAATGGCTTTTTTTGGAGTTTGTGTTTACACAATTTACTATTTTATTACATTTATTACACATTTATTACTTTAACTTCTCCAATGTTTCTTCCTTTGGAGAATCTCAACTCATCCAATACATCTATACGGAAACTACGAGTCTAGCTGTGAACATCTGCTGTACATAACTGCCAAACCCTTTTGGCCATTTTGTGTTAGCTTAAAAAACTCCAAGGGGCCATTTTGTCACGTTTAGGTCATGGACCACTAGCTACAACATGTCAATCCAGGCTGGGAGCTAAACTTCACTCCCCCACCACTGATTCCATCTCTCTCCCAGGTTACTGGCTGAGGCTGAACCAGGCTGTTCACATGTGGGATCATGTTTCAAATAATGACCGAAATCAGTGGGTAGCAAAAATAGCCTCTTTATTGAGCATCCCCAGTAGCACAGTTTGGGGTGGCGACGGAATCCCAAAGTACAGTTCTTACAGTAGCCTTTTTATGCACTATTCTTACATATATTAAAATTCTATCACTATGGTGTTACACAGTTTTATCTATTGAACACAGAGGTTTATGAGACATCTGTCCTGGGGAAGCAGGAGATTGTTTAAACATTTGCTAAGTGCTGGCTGCAACTCGGATTAGAGTGCCTGTCTGATCTGCTTGCATAATTAAGAGGTGTCAGTCCTTTTATCTTTTAAACTAGTAAATGTTAGTAAAAATACTAGACCTATATGATCTAAATAAGCTAGAAATTATACATGCACTAAATAAAAATATAAAGGATATTAAACTGATTACCACAGCCGAGTCGTGAGACTTTGTTTACTATTTGCCAGTGTGAGTTTCATTCATTCATGCAATTTCACAGAAACACTGTTTTGATAGTAACTTTCTTACATGGGATAGATGCCCGTAATCAATATGTATTTAACAGGTACATGCAAATGGATGAAACTTGTTTCATGTTCTGCAACCTATTCAAGTCCCAAGAGAGGGTTGCTCAGGGGCTGATTAAAATTATAATCTTTTGATAGTTTTGGGTGGGTTGTGGAGACACTATGGCAGTGAGGGTATTGTTTCTGAATAGGTTAGTAGTTTTTGATATTTATTAAGAGGTAGCTTTTGATGTATAGGTCTGATAAGGATTGAAGGCGTGAAGAAGCAGTAATGGGGTTGGAAGGAATGTTTTAATTTAGCCTATCTTGCAATAGTAAAATGCACTACAAAAATCACTGGTTTATGAATGAATGAATGGGAATGCGGTATTAGTAAATATAAAATGAATGGGAATGCGGTATTAGTGAATATAGCGAGTGGGTGAGTAAGTTAGCAAAGAGATCTTATAATATAATATCTCACAACAACCATAGTGAATATTCTACCCCAAGATGGGCTTCCAATCACATATCCCCATCATCACACAGACCACATATATTTTAACTTCAGTGATATGTCAAGTTCATTTGCTGCTGAAACTCTCATTCATTCCTTTGTTACCTCTAGACTTAACTAACCTAACATACCCCCAGCTGGCTTCCCTCATTCCACCTCCCTGTAATCTTGAGGTCATCCAAAAATCTATTGCTCACGTCTTTACCCGCAACCAGTCCTGTTCACCCTGCCTTCACCCTGAGCTCCCTGACCTATACATTTTCTAGGCGACAAAGCAGCAAGATATTGAAATTCTTATTGTTATTTTAAAATTTCTCCATCAGTCCTCTCTCTTGGTGTAATCTCCTCCAGCCACACAACCCTCTGGGATATTTCTGAAGAAGGGTCCCTGGACCCGAAATGTTAACACTGCTAACTCTCCACAGATGCTGCCAGACCTGCCGAGTTTCTGCAATTTATGTTTGCATTTCTGATTTCCAGCATCTGCAGTTCTTTCGGTTTTCTTGTCCGAGATATGGACACTCCCTGATTTCCAACCTCCTGTGGATTTCTGGTTTTACCTGTCTGACCTTTTTCATTCTTTCAGTTTCCAAGACCATAAGCTATTGAGTTCACTTCCCAAACCTCCCTGATTTCCAACCTCCTGTGGATTTCTGGTTTTACCTGTCTGACCTTTTTCATTCTTTCAGTTTCCAAGACCATAAGCTATTGAGTTCACTTCCCAAACCTCCCTGATTTTCAACTTCATTTTCTTTGTTCAGGACCTTTGAATATAGTAGTTAAGACATTATAATGAGCTTGCACAGGACGGTGGTAAGGCCTCTTCTACAGTATGTGTCCAGTTCTGGTCAGCCTGTTATAGAAGGAATATTATTAAGCTGGAAAGGATTCAGAAGATATTTACCAGGATGGTGCGGAGAATGGGGGATGGTGTGGGTGCGGGCGTGGGGATGTAGGTGGAGCGCTTCAGTTAAAAGGAGATGCTGGATAGGCTGGCGCTTTTTTCACTGGAGTGTCTGAGGTTGAGACGTGACCTTATAGAGGTTTATAAAACAATGAAAAGTATGGATAAGGTGTCTTTTCTCCATGGTGAGGTCTTTCAAGACGAGGGGGCATATTTTTAAGGTTAGAGGAGAACGATTTAAAAAAGAAACGAGAGGCAATTTTTTTCGCGCAGAGTGTGGTTTGTGTGTGGAGTGAACTTTCAGACAAAGTGGTGGATGCAGCTACAGTTACAATGTTAAAAAATGTTTAAATAAGTACATGATTAGGAAATATTTGGAAGGATGTGAGGCCAAGTGCAGACTTGTTCAGTTTGGGATTATGATCCCAACCAAAGAGTCTGTTTCTGTGCTGTATGACTCTATGACTTTATGATATTCCTTAAAACCTACCTCTCTGGTCCAGCTTTTGGTCATCTTTCCTAATATCTCCATATGTGGCCTGGTGCCAAATATTGTTTTATGACAATCCTCTGTAATATCTCAGGTCATTGGATTGCATTAAAAAATGTAAAAACAATACAAATTATTTATCATTTTGATGAATACCACCGGTCCTTCATTATCATTTACAACTCCTTACCTAACAGCATTGCAGGAACACCTTCATGCCACAGACTGCAGCGGTTCAAGAAGGTCAAATATCATCTTCTCCACATGTAACTGAAGATTGGCAATATTTACTGATATCTGTGGAGAGAGACATGAGTTAATGTTTCAATATACGCTGAATGAATTTCAGAGAATAAACACAGTGCAGAATTTGGTTGTTAATATAAGCTCACAAGCAGAAAAAAACTGGAGTGGAGGAGGAACAATACTTGACTGAGAAGGATATTATGGGAACATAAAGCTTCTCAGTCCACAGTATATGGTCACGGGAATGTGGTGGAAACCTCATCTGGACACAACTGGATAAAGTAACAGTACTTGCATTATTAGAGACAGAGGGAAGGTAGAAGTGAAACAATGTATCAAAATGGATTCAGATCCACACCAGAGAGGCAAACCAGCCCAAGAGCCACAGAACCTCTCACAGGTAATATGCACAGCTCTAAAATCTCAAAACTGTTGATGAATGGTGGAAAACACTCAACAATATCACTGTTTTCAGCTTGAAATTATCTTATGGAGCCTGCAGCTGGAAAAATATCAGAAATGCAGAATTAAAGAAAAAAACTCAGTCACTGTGCAGTTATTCCATTGTGATGACCTCACCCACAGGAAGACAGAGCATCTGGGTCTGTGCAGACTAGAGATCACCCACACATTGTGAAGGATGCCAGGGTCACTGAGAGGAAGGAGAGGAAGGTTCATTTGCCAGAAGGATTCAAAATTGATAGATGTATGATGTGAAGGAGTAACTGAAGCTGAAGGGAGATTTGACAGAGCTGTACCATTTACTGTTGTTTTAAATAAGTTAGATAAAAACAATATATTCATATTAACTGAAAGGAAATGGATCACAGGATACAAAAATATAATTTACGTCCAGATTGACAAGGAGCATATGATGGAGAAATTATATGCGGTGAGTGGAACTCAATACATACACTCAAATGCCAATAATTTTTTTCCAATAGTTTTTGATGTATCTATTGATTGTGTTAGATTTTGATTTAATGTTTGGTTATGAATCCTCTTTAAATATTCTATAAAAGAAGATTTTAGTAAAAACAGTGTCAGTCCAGCTTAGAAATCAGACGTACAAATGATTCCCTTTGTCTGATTTTTCTTTTCTGTGTGTACATCTATCCTTCCAAGATTTAGTGAAAGAAGTTTCAAAATTCCATCATATCAGTGCAGAGAGAAAAGAGTAACAAGCTCTAAACATGAACATTATTTCTGTCTCCATAGAGGCTTCCAATCCCACTGGGGTCAAAGAACAAAGACCAAAGAACAAAGAAAATTACAGTACAGAAACAGGCCCTTCAGCCCTCCAAGCCTGCATCGACATGCTGCCTGTCACAACTAAAACCCCCTACCCTCTGGAGACCATATCCGTCTATTCCCATCAAATTCATGTATTGGTCAAGACGCCGTTTAGAAGTCACTGTAATATCTGCTTCCACGACCTCCCCCAGCAGCGAGTTCCAGGCACCCACTACCCTCTGTATAAAAGACTTGCCTTGTACATCACCTTTAAACCTTGCCCCTTACACCTTATACCCATGGCTCCTGGTAACTGACTCTTCCACCCTGGGAGAAAGCTTCTGACTGTCCAGTCTGTCCATGCCCTTCATAATCTTGTAGACCTCTGTCAGGTTGCCCCTCAACCTCTGTCATTCCAGTGAGATCAATTCAAGTTTCTGCAACCTCTCCTCAGAGCTAATGCCCTCCATACCAGGCAACATCCTGGTAAATCTTTTCTGTACCCTCTCCAAAGCCACCACATCCTTCTGGTAGTGTGGCGACCAGAATTGAACACAATATTCCAAATGCAGCCAAACTAAGGTTCTATAAAGCTGCAACATTACCTGCCAATTTTTAAACTCAATGCCCTGGCCAGTGAAGGCAAGCATGGCATATGCCTTGTTGACTACCTTCTCCACCTACGTTGCTTCTTTCACTGACTGTGTACCTGTACACCCAGATCCCCCTGCCTATCAGTACGCCTAATGGTTCTGTCATTTACCGTATATTTTCCATCTGGATTAGACCTTGCAAAATGCATTACCTCACATTTTTCCAGATTAAACTCCATCTGCCATCACTCTGCCCAAGTTACCAACCAATCTATATCCAGCTGTGTCCTCTGATGGTCCTCATCACTATCCGCAATTCCACCAACCTTTGTGTCATCAGTAAGCTTACTAATCAGACCAGTTACATTCTCCTCCAAATCATTTATATATATTACAAACAGCAAAGGTCCCAACACTGATCCCTGAGGCATGTCACTAGTCACACTCCTCCATTCAGAAACTCACCCTTCCACTGTTACTCGGTCTTCTATGACCAAGCCAGTTTTTAATCTATCTTGCAAGCTCACCTCTGACCCCATGTGACTTTACCTTCTGTATCAGCCTGCCATAAGCGACCTTGTCAAAGGCCTTGCTGAAGTCCATGTAGACAACATCTACTGCCTTACCCTCATCAATCATCTTCGTCATTTCCTCAAAAACTCAATCAAGTTAGTGAGACACAACCTCCCCTTCTCAAAACCATGTTGCTTTTCGCTAATATGCCCACTGATTTCTAGGTGGGAGTATATCGAAGAATCGTCTCCAATAATTTCCCTACCACTGATGTAAGGCTCACTGGCCTCACTGGCCTAATTAGCTAGATTATCCTTGCCACCCTTCTTAAACAAAGGAACAACATTGGCTTTTCTCCAATTCTCTGGGACCTCCCCTGGAGTTAGTGAGGATACAAAGATTTCCCTCAAGGCCCCAGCAATTTCCTCCGTTGCCTCTCTCAGTATTCTGGGGGAATCCATCAGGCCCTGGAGACTTGTTGACCTTAATGTTTTTCAAGACCCGCAATACATCCTCCCTTTTGATCTCAATACGATCCAAACTATCTACAGACCTTTCTCCAGACTCATCATCCACCAAGCCTTCCTCTATGGTGAGTTCTGATGCAAAGTACTCATTTAATACCTTGCCCATTTCCTCTGGCTCCACACATAAATTCCCTTCCCTGTCCTTGAGTGGGCCAACCCTCTGCCGGGCCACCCACTTGCTCTTTATATATGTATCAAAAGCCTTGGGATTTTCCTTAATCCTATTGGCCAATGAGTTTTCAAGACCCCTTTTAGCCCTCCTGATTCCTTGCTTAGGTTTCATTTGATTTTCCTTGTATTCTACCCTTGCTTCGTGTGTTCCCAGCCTTCTAGTCTTCATAAATGCTTCTTTTTTTTCTTTTTGATTAGGCTCACAACACCCGTTAGTGTCCTCCAACACCCTTTCCTTTATTTCAGAAACTCACAGTATCTATCCTCCCGGCCGAGGATGACCACGTGTACTCAGAACAGAGATCACCATACATTGTTGAGGGATGGCATGGTTGCTGAGAGACGATAGACTAATTCATTCAGCAGAAAGTTTCAGGACTGACAGACTTGTGATGCAGCGGAGCAATTGAAGCCGAAGGGAAATTTGATCGGGCTTATATGATTGGTTTAGAAAAGGTGGATAAAAAAACAAGATGGTCGCATTAGCTGATGGAAAATGGAACATGGGATACAAATTTAAGATTTTCGACATGATTGACAGGGAAGATGTAATGAAGAAATTCTATGCAGTGCAGGGCAATGGCAAGGAATTTGATATTTAAAACTCAAAGGACAATAATATCCAGGATCTGTTGATTAGAGTGATTCTGTGACATTTTTATACGACGTTTGGTTGCAGTTTCCAATCTGCAAATCTTCTTCAAATATTCTGGAAAATAAAGTTAGTAAAGACGGTGTCAGTCTATGTTAGAAGTCTTACAGATTTTCTTGGATTTCCTGTGTGTAGACCCACTCCACGAAACAGATGTACAGCAGATCAAACGTCCAGCACTCCGCACAGCGGTGAATGCGCCCTATCCACACAACGGAGAAATGCGCAGGCGCAACGGGAAATACAGAACAGAGCATGCGTGAATGGGCGATGGCGGCGGTTGGTGGTATTCTTTTCGGCTCCGCAAACGGTGAAAATGAAGCGGATCGCAGAGCGCAGTGAATCTGGCAGGTGGACGGGAAGACTTCGCAAATATTTTGTGCAAATGTAAAATTCGAAGAAGAGACTCCTGGGCCCCCGTTTGCACCAAACGGGCCGACGACTCCAGTCTTCCGCCCAGGGAAGGCCTCGGCCCCGTCGGCCATGTTTGTTTGGGGCACTGGTCTGGTTGGGGGGGGGGCGCGTGTGTGGATGCCATCTTTGTAAAAGCTTACTGCCCATTGTTCAGAATGGACACAACTTGTCAATCAAGTTGCATTAGCCTTTCACACCTCCATGTCTTATTGATGAGACAGAAAGGCTGCAGACAAGGAAAGAAAAGGAAGCAAATCCTGTTATCATGAGATAGTAGGAACTGCCGATGCTGGAGAATCTGAGACAACAAGGTGTAGAGCTGGATGAATACAGCAGGCCAAGCAGCATCAGAGGAGCAGGAAAGCTGACGTTTCGGGTCTAGACCCTTCTTCAAAACAAATGTTATCATGATCCCATTACCTCATGAGACAAACTGCTCAGTGTGTGTTCCACAAAGAATCCCTGCAATGTGGAAACAGTCATTCGGCCCATCGAGTCCACACTGACCTTCTGAACAGCATTCCATCCAAATGTACTCCCTACCCAATCCCTGTAACCCTGCATTTCCCATGGCTAATTTGTCTAGTCTGCAAATCTCTGGACACTATGGGCAATTTAGCATGGCCAATACAACTAACCTGCAAATCTTTGGACTGTGGGAGGAAACTAGAGCGCACAGAGGAAACTCATGCAAAAAACAGGGAGAATGTGCATACTCCACGCAGAAAGTTACCTTAGGGTTGCATCAAACCCGGGTTCCTGGTGCTGTCAGGCTGCTGTGCTAACTACTGAGCCACTGTGCTGCCCAGAGATGTGGTCAGTCACATGAAGACCCAGGGCAGTTGCTCATGACCCTGATTAGATGTCATCATAGAATCGAGGGACACATTGTGGGACAGTGTGCAGCAGGGAGCATATGTACTTACCTGGGCTAGGAGGGAGTTAGTGGATATTGTGAATTTCTAAAGTAAATTGGGGTGGCATGGTGACTCAGTGGTTAGCCCTGTTGCCTGACAGTACCAGGTACCTGGGTTCGATTCCACCCTCAGGTGACTGTTTGGAGTGTACACTTTCTCCCTATGCCTGTGCAGATTTCCTCAGGTGCTCCGGTTTCCTCCTACAGTCCAGTGGTATACAGGTTGTATGGACTGGCCATGCTAAAATTGTTCAGGGTGTCCAGGGATGTGCAGTCTAGGTGGATTCGTAATGGGAACTGCAGAGTTACAGCGATAAGGTGGAGGATGTTGGTTTGGTTGCTTTGCTGTTCAGAGGGTCAGTGCGGACTTGGTGGGTCGAGTGGCCTGCTTCCACACTGTAGGAATTTTATAAAAACAGAAGGTGCTGGAGAGACCAAATAGGACAGACAGCTTTGATGGAGATATAAACAATGTGTAATCTGATATTGTATTGTATTCTATCCTGGACTGACAGTCATATATTTTGGAAACTTCTCTCACTGAGGCTTGGAAGGACACACACACATAAGAAAGATCAAACATAGGGAATAAATTATCTGAGTTCTAACCTTGACTGACACTGTCTTTTGTAAACTTCTTTTCCAGAATATTTGAAGTGAATTCACAGACAGGAAACTCCATCCAAACATCACATAAGAATCTGACAGAGTCAGTGGAATCATCAGACAGTGGGTATTATTGGCCTTTGAGTGTAAGTGTTGCCTTCCCAGTCATTAACATGTTACTGCGCATAATTTCTTCATCACATCCTCCCTGTCAACCTTGTCCAAAATCTTAAATTTGCGTTCCATAATCTGTTTCTGATCAGCTGATGTGAACGTCTTGTTTATATCTACCTTAGAATCGTAAACTCTTACAGGTCTGTCAAATCTCTTACTTGCACCCTCACATCACAGATGCTTCGGTCCTGAACCATTCTGGTGAATGAACCATTCTGCCCCTTCTCAACAGCCATGCCATCCTTCACAATGTGTGGTGATCCCTGGTTTGCACAGACTCAGATATTCTCTGTTCCCATGTGTGATGTCATCACGCAACAACAATTTCACAGTGACATCATCTACTCCCTGGGGATTTCCGTAACTGTCAGATTGTTCACTGTCTCCAGTGTTTCTGATATCTTTCCAGCGCTCTAGGCTCCAGGAGGAGGGTTTCAAATTGAAAACAGGGATATTGTTTAGTATTTTTGACCATTCATGAACAATTTTCGGCTTTTAGTATTGTGCCTGTTACCTGTGAGAGATTCTGTGGCTTTTGGGCTGGTGTGTCTCCTTTAATGTGGATCTGCTCCCATTTCAATACATCACTGTAATTCAGTTCTTCCCTCATCTGTGTCTGGATGAGGTTTCCACCATATCTCAAAGAGTCGTATACCATGAAAACAGACCTTTTGGTCCAACTCATCCATGCTGACCAGATATCCTAATCTGAACTAGTCTCTTTGCAGCATTTGGCCCATATCCTTTTAAATCATTCCTATTCATATAGTCATCCAGGTGCTTTTTAAATGTTGTAATTGTAACCACTTCCACTACTTCCCCTGGCAGCTTGTTCCATAAATGCACTACTCTGTGCATGAAAAATTTGCCCCTCAGATCCTTTTTAAATCTTTCCTGTCTCACCTTAAACCTGTGTCCTCTAGTTTTGGACTCCCCAACCTGGGAAAAAGACCTAGGTTTCTGACCCTACGCATGCCCCTCATAATCTTACAAACCTCTATAAGGTCACCCCTAAGCCTTCGACGCTCCAGGGAAAATATCCCCAGCCTATTCAGCCTCTCCCCGTAGCTAAAACCCTCCAGTCCTAGCATCATCTTTGTAATTATTTTCTGCACCCTCTGAAGTTTAAGTTCAGGTCATTTCCTGACCATATGCTGTAATTTAGAAGCTGTACCTTCCAAGAGTATATTTCTCGGTGGAGTATTTTCCTTCCTGCACTGTAATCCTTTTCACTTCTGCTGCGGTGCTTACATTAGCTTTCAGATTTTGCACCATGTTTATTCTCTCTCATTCGTTTAGCATGTCCTGACACATTAATTGTGCGTTTTCTTCCACAGCTATCAGTAAATGTTACCAATCCCATTATTTGTGGAGAAAGATGATGCTTCAACTTGCTGAACTGCTGCAGTCTGTCTGGTGAAGGTGCTCCCACAATGCTGTTGGGTAAGGAGTTATCAAGTGATAGTGAAGGACCAGGGTATTTGACCAAATTAACAACAATTCTGTATTTTTTCACATTTTTAATGTCATACAATGATCTGAGAATACACACAGAATATAGTCATAAAACAATATTTGATACCCTTGTACAGGCCCAAACCTCCTGGCAAGACCCCTTCCCTGAGGGACGTTAGTGAATCAGTTTGATTTCAAGGAGATACGCAGCATAGAAACAAGCCCTTCTGCCCACTGTATCTATGCTGACCAACAAACACAAATCCTATTTTCTTGCACTTGGTCCATAGCCTACTATGCCCTAGCATTTTAAGTACTCATTCAGATGTTTCTTAAATGTTGCGAGACCACTGTGTCAGGCATGTTGCATATACCTACCACCCTGTGGGCAAAGTTATTTTTCTCTGATCTCCCCAAAAAAAACCATTTTCCCCTTTCCATCATGTCCACTGGTCTTAGATCTGTCTTCCAATCTCTCCAGATTTGCAGAATGTAATCTGTCTATGCCTCTCATAATTTTGTAGACCTCAATCAGACCCCCATCCCGATCCAAGCCGCCTCTGCTCCAGGGGAGTCAAACCCAGCCTATCCAGTCGCTCCTCATAATTGAGACTTATCATCCCCCAGACAACATCCTGGTTAATCTCCTCTGCATCCTTTCCAGTGTAATCACATGCTCTCAATAGTGTAAGCAAAACCTCATACAGTCTTCCATCTGTGGCCTAACTAATGTTTTGCAAAGTTGCAATATGATTTCCTTGCCTCTATTATATGCCCCAGTAAATGACAGCAAGCATTCCATCTGAGTTTTTCACCACCCTGTCTACGTTGCTGACACCTTCAAAGATCTATGGGCTTCTACACTAAGATCCCTTTATTCCTCAGTACTCCCTAGGGATTGACCATTTATCATGTAAATCCTTCTCTTTTTAGAACTCCTAAATACACCACTTCGCACTTATTGGGATTACACTTCATCTGCCACTGATCTGCCCAATTTACCAGCTGATCGATATCAGACTGTAGCTTGAGATCATCCTCATCACTATCAACAACACAATTGTTCTTTTCATCTGCAAACTTACCAATTCTACCTTCTACATTCACATCCAAGTCATTAATGTACATGCAAAGAACAAGTCCCAGCACCAGTCCCCGTACTGGTCACAAGGCTTCCAAATACAAAAAGACACCTCCACCATCACTCTTTGCCTACTATTTGTAACCCAGCTTTGAATCCAATTTGCCAACTTGTCTTCGATCTCATGCGCTTCCACCTTTTGGATCACCCTTCCATGTGGGACACTGTCAAAGGCCATGTAAACCACATCAACTGCAGAACCCTCATTAAAATATGTAATCACCTTCCCAAAAATCTCAATTAACTTAGTCAAACAGGACCTCCCTGTAACAAATCCATGCTGACTATCTCTAATCAATCCTTTCCTTTCCAAATGTTGATTAGTCTTGTCCTTCAGAATTTTTTTCCAATAATTTCCCTGACACAGATGTCAGACTATCTGATCTCTAATTACGTGGCCTAGCCCTGCTACACTTCTTGGACAAAGGAAACATATTAGCTATCCTCTAGCCATTTGGCACTTCACTGTGGCCACCAAAGTATTAAATATACCTGCTAGAGCCCTGGCAATCTCCTTCCCTTGCCTTCCCTAGCAACCTGGGATACACATCATCAGACCCTGGGGGTTTAGGAACCGTTATACCCGATAAAACATCAAATACCTCCTCCTTAATTGACCTTGATGTGGACATGCCAGTGTTGCCCTGGGGTTGGCAAGGTCAGAAGTCACATAACACCAAGTTCTAGTCCAACAGGCTTATTTGAAAGCACAAGGCTTCGGAGCACGGCTCCTTTGTCAGGTGAAGTGACAAAGGAGCAGCAATCCAAAAGGTTGTGATTTCAAATAAACCTGTTGGACTATAACCTGGTGTCGTGTGACTTCTGACCTTTATTCATCTTAACATGTTCTCAGACCTCAGCATATCAACTGAAATCTCCAGCTGTAATGTCCCCCTCATCTGTGAATGCAAATGAACAGTATTCATTTAAGACCTTACCCATGTCCACTGGCTCCATAGGCAGGTTGCCCCTTTGGACTCATAGGTCCCATTCTTTCCCTTGTAATCCTCTTACCCTTCATATGAAATGCTTTGGGGTTTTCCTTGATTCCCATCTGCCCAAGATACTTTGTGTCTCTTCTTTGCCCTCCAAATTTCCATTTTTTAACCAAAATCAGACACTCTGTGAACTTGTGAAGTTACTCCACTGGATTGATGTCCTGTACCTGACAGATACTTCCATCTTATTTCTTTATCCAACTCTCGATATCCCTTGACATCCCATGTTCCCAGCGCGTGCTGTCCTTGCCCTTGCCTCTTAGAGGAGGTTTCAGTGACAATGCAGCATCTTTCACGGTCTCTTTTAGGGCCCAATAAATTCGTCAAAAACTTTGATGGAATTTGAACCAGCTTAATTTGTTTTCACGAGATATTTATCATTCCCTCTTTTTCTGTTCTAGACCAATTTCACAGGATATTAGAGAGAGAGGCTCTTTACTGCTGATCTGATTAACAGCAAAATCCAATCTATTGTGAACTTGTCGGTGTCTCAGCAGGTTGGATGAGTGAGTGAATTCCTTCCCGCACTCAGAGGAAGTGAATGGCCTCTCCCCAGCGTGAAAGAATTCACTCACTCATCCAACCTGCTGAGACATCGACAAGTTCACATGTGATTGGATTTTGCTGTCAGTCACATCCAGCAGTGAACCGGGTTTATCAGGGTCTCTTTCTGCAGATTTTAGGAAACTAGTTTCGATTTAGTTTCATTGGATGAAGCTGTTTGTTACTTGTTATCCAACAGAGTGCCTTTTCGGGCTGTTTCAGAGGGTAGTTAGGAGTCACCACATTATTGTGGGTGTGGACTCATACGTTTGCCAGACCAGGTTGGACCTGATCAGTTGTTCCAACGATCACTGGTAGTTTCATAGCATGACTATGGAGACCTGCTTTCAATTCCAGACTTTACATATCGAATTTACATTGCACAAGCTGCTCTCGGGGATTGACCCAGTATCCACTGAACATTAACATCAGGATCACTAGTTCAGTGACATCCCAACCACACTGTTGTGGGAGGTTTGATGCTGGATCACTAGTCCAGTGACGTTCCCAATGTACTATAATCTCCTCCTTAACTCCAGATCAGTTTATGAAGTTAGTATTATGTATAACATTCAAATCAGTATTGTGTAAACCAGGGAATTGAATCTTTCTAAGACTCTGACATGTTAGGTCCTTTTGAAGGGCTCTCCCTCTCGCCTGCATTCTCTATCCTCACCGCCAACAAGTATGAGGAACTCATGAAGATTCTATGATTGAGATAATTCCATCAGCTGCCTCCTTTTAACTAGCCACCAGGCCAAACTGTCTCTAAATCTTCCCCATATTAGAGACATAACTTTACACCTTTCTCCATACAGCTGCCATAGTCACCAGCTAGTTAATACTGGAGAGAGATTGTCAGTGCTTCACCAGTGGCATGTTTTTGTAAAATCCACACTCACAGACAGTGCACCCATTGTGGTTCCAGTCTCTCCATCTGCTTTCACTGTGGGAAAGGGTTCAGGTGATTATTAAACCTGCAGCCACACCAGTGAGTTCACACCAGGGAGAGGGCATTCACCTGCTCCATGTATGGGAATGGATTCACTAATTCCTCAGACCTGCTTGCACACTCGTGAATTCACACTCAGAATCACCAGCACAGTCGCACTGAGGAGAAACCATTCATCTGCTCTCAATACGGGAAGAAATTCAAGTCACTCATTCCCACCTCAGCACCCAGCAACATGTTCACACTGACAAAAACCTGTTTCAAAGGTCTCCATGTGAACAGAGATTTTAAATCAAAACAGATCTGCTGAAACGCAGACCTATTCACATTGGTGAGAAACACGTAACTGTTCTCTGTGGATTCACTTGGTTATCTCACCTACAGCATTGAGCAGCATGTTCATTCTGACAGTAGCTGGTTGTTTCTGGCGGTATTAATAATTCCTGTAACTGGGCTGGAGTTTAATCTTCTGGATAAATATCAAATAAATCAGCCTTGGATGCAGGACATCATTGTTGCTTTCTGTCTTTTCCACCTGAACATTGATGATCACTTTTTTAAATTATTCACAGGATGTGGGCATCACTGGCCAGGCCAGCATTCTTTACTCATTCCTATTTGACCAGAGGGCAGTGGAAAGTCAACCACATTGCTCATATGACATGATGTCATATGTAGGCCAGACCAGGTAAGGATGGCAGTTTCTTTTTCCAAAAGGACATTAGTAAAGGAGATGGACTTCCCCTTATAATTGACAATGGTGTCATTGTCATCATTAGACTTTTTATTCCAGATTTTTATGAATTTAAATTCTGTCATCGGACTTGATGGGATTGAGACCCATGTCCCCAGAACGTTACATGGGTTTCCAGATGACTAGTCTAGCGATAATACCACTAGGTTGTTGACTTGCTCGCCGAGCTGGCTTGTTTTTGTTCAGATGTTTCATCACCATGCTGGGTGACTTCATCAGTGGCGCCACCGATGAAGCGATGTTATTCTACACCGCTTGAAATTTACACTGTCCAGTCCATTATGGTGAGTACTGTCATTTTCCGGGTTTGATCTGTATGGGTTTGTATATGGGGTCCAATTCTAGATGCTTGTTGATTGAAGTATGGGTAGAGAACCGTGCCTCAAGGAATTCCTGGGAGTGTGTATGTTTGGCTTGGGTTACTATGGTTACCTTGTCCAAGTTGAATTGATGGCCTTCATGGTCTGAATGCACCTTAATATCGGTATATTCAGACCATGAAGGCCATCAATTTAACTGGGACAAGGTAACTATAGTAGCCCAAGTTAAACATAGACACACACAGGAATTCCTCCACCCATATTTCAATCAACAAACATCTAGAATTGAACCGCATTTACAAACCCATACAGATGAAAACCGGAGATGACAGTACTTACCATAACGGACCGGACAATATAAATTCCAAGCGAAGTAGAGTAACATCGCTTTATTGGAGGCTCCACTGATGATGTCACCTAGCACGGTGACGAAATGTCTGAATGAAAACAAGCCAGCTCGGCGAGCAAGTCAACAACCTCATCCACAACCTGAGCCACAGATCTTTGCCAAAACTTTAATACCCCAGGCCATCACCTCCCCTAAATATGATCATTGCCTGACTGGAGCTCAGCAAGGACAATCTGGGCACACTACAGCATAAACGGAATGTCAGCCTGGGCACAGTCCTCCAGGGCCACATTGAGAAGGACAAACAGGACTTGGGTCTTTCTCATCTCTGTTCACCGACAGCAAAATCCCTCTGTAGGTTCATCCTGAGGTGGGGAAGAAATGTGTCCCAGCCGCTCTTCTCTATGATTTGCAGCTCCTAGACATGAAACACAAGCTCCTTTACAACTGAGTCAGTTGGAACAACAGGGAATACTGCAAACGTGCTGTCAAATCAGAGATTGGGGTCAAACTGGGATCTGTTCCTGAGTGAAAGTGAAACGGGAGGTTTAAGTTTCCACACACGTTCTGTGGGGGAGAGATTGGAATGGACACCGCTCCCAGCGCCAACATCAAAGATGACATCACTTCTGCCAACGTCGGCACTCACGCCCCTGATGTCGCCAACATCGCCCCATCCACTGCCAACGTCGCTGATGACATCACTAACTCTACCCCACACCCAGCTCCAACCCAGCCAACAGCTGTACACCCAACCCCAGTCCCAAGCCCTGTTGGGTCTTCACCATCGCCCCCAGACCTCCCCCTCACTGAGGACAAATGATCAGTCCTCAGCAAAGGACTCACCTTCGTTCCCCAGTGCCCACATATCAAAGAATTCCGCTCATGTCTGGATGTCAAACTCGTTTCCCGCTGCCTCTGCCTCTGCGCTTATTTCGTTGACAGGGAGTCTAGCCCACCCTCTGGAGGCCCCTTTTCCCACCTCCAACAAACCTCATCCTCCTGGACCCCACCCCACGGCCTCCTATCCTCCCTCGACCTCTTCTTTTCCAACTGCCATCGCGAAATTGATCGCCTCAACCTCTCCACCACCATCACTCACTCCACCCTGTCCCCAACGGAACGCGCACCCTCCTCTCCAACCGTAACCTCACCACCAAACCTGCAGGTAAAGGGGGTGCAGTAGTGATATGGTGCACTGACCATTACATCGCCGAAGCCAGGCGCCAACTCTCTGACACCTCCTCCTACCACCCCCTCGATCATGACCCCACCCCTGATCACCAAACCATCATCTCTCAAACCATTCACAACCTCTTCACCTCAGGTGACCTCCCACACACAGCCTCCAACCTCATCGTTCCCCAACCCCGCACCTCCCGTTTCCATCTCCTTCCGAAAATCCACAAACCTGACTGTCCCAGTCAACCCATTGTCTCTGCCTGCTCCTGCCCCACTGAACTTATCGCTGCTTACCTTGACTCTGTTTTCTTACCCCTAGTCCAGGAACTCCCCACCAACTCTGGGACACCACCCACACTCTCCACCTCCTCCAACTCTCCTGGCCCCCAACACCTCATCTTCACTATGGACATCCAATCCCTGTACACTTGCATTCCCCACGCGTTTAGCCTAAAAGCCCTATGTTGCTTCCTCTCCCGCAGACCCAACCAGTCACCCTCCACCGATACCCTCATCGGCTTAACCAAACTCGTCCTTACCCTAAACAACTTCACCTTTAACACCTCCCACAGACTAAGGGGGTGGCCATGGGAACCTGCATGGGCCCAAGCAATGCCTAGCTCTTCGTAAGATACGTAGAACAGCCCCTCTTCCGCTGCTACACTGGCACTAACTCCCACCTCTTCCTCCGCTACGTCGATGACTGTATCAACACTGCCTTGTGCTCCCATGAGGAGCTTGAACAGTTCATCAACTTTACTAACACCTTTCACCTCAACCTCAAGTTCACCTGGACCATCTCTGAATTGGTCCTCTTGAATTACTTCTCTCTTCTTCCTGGACCTCTGTGTCTCAATCTCTGGTGACTGCCTTGAAACTGACATCTATTTCAAGCCCACTGACTCCCACAGCTACCAGACTACATCTCCTGTCACCCACCTTCGTGCAAGGATGCGATCGCCTGCTCCCTTTTCCTCCGCCTCCACTGCATCTGCTCCCAAGATGGGGCGTTCCACTCCCGAACATCCCAGATGTCCTCTTATTTCAAGGACCACAACTTCCCCCCTTCAGTGTTCGAAATTGCTCTCAACCACATCTCTTGTGTTTCCTGCACCTCTGGCCTCACATCGCCTCCTGACAAAAACAAAGACAGAATCCCCCTTGTCCTCACATATCACCCCTACTAACCTCCGTATCCAATGTATCATCCTCCGCCACTTCTGCCACCTAGAATCTGACCCCACAACCAAAGATATATTTCCATCCCCACCTCCATTCAAGGCACCAAACAAACCTTTCACATCAGACAGAGGTTCACCTGCACATCCGTCAATGTGGTCTACTGCATCTGCTGCTCCCAGTGTGCCCTCCTCTGCATTAGTGAGGCCAAGCAGAGGCTCGGAGACCACTTTGTGGAGCACTTGCACTCTGTTCGTGATGAACAACACCACCTTCCGGTCATCAGCCACTGGTCATGAACTGCTCCCACTCCCTGGGTGACATGTCCATTTTGGGCCTCCTCCAGTGTCGCATTGACTCCACTCGGATAACTGGAGAAGCAGCACCTCATATTCCGCCTTGCGAGCCGACAGCCCAATGGCCTGAATGTGGATTTTACCAGTTTCAAAATCTCCCCACCCCTGGCCTCATCCCCACCCCCTTGACCTGATACAATCTGTCCATCTTCTCTCCTACCCATCCGCTCCCCCCACCTCACTGACCAATCCCCACTAGTCCCTACCTGCACTCACCTATCATCATCTCACCTACCTTTCCCAGTCCCACCCCTCCTCTCTACTTATTTCTGAGCTTCCTTCCCCCCTCCCCCATTTCTGAAGAAAGGTCAACTTTCCTGCTCCTCTGATGCTGTCTAGCCTGCTGTGTTCCTCCAGCTCCGCGCTGTGTTATCTCACAAGCTGTTTATTAGCTCTGGAGCAGACTGCTCGTTACCTCTGCCACAGCCTTCATAAGAAAAAATGCCTTGTATTGTCACACCCATTTGTCTATGTTTGTCCTGTATCACTCTAAATTTTTCCTATTTATTCCGCCCCCAAAAAAAGTGTCTTTTAAATGTTATAATTGTGCCTGCGTCTACCACTTCTTTTGACAGCTCATTCTATACACCACCCTCTGCGTGAAAAAGTTGTCTCTCAGGTCCCTTGTCAATCTTTCCCCTCTCACCTCTAATCCATGTCCTCCAATTTTGGAGCTCTCCTACCCTGGGACAAAGACCTTAGCTATGATTTTATAAGGTCATCTATCCCTCAGTCAAATAATTCTCCTTTTCCGTTTAAAGTCTGACGATATTCAGGTCGTAATGATTAGCGTGATTTTCTATGTTCGTTTCGGGGCCGAACTGTAAATCCTCTCCTCCTTATACCTTCGAAATGTGAATTAATAAGATGATTGTATGGAAGGACAACATAAAAATTCAGAACATGGTTCCTCAGGTGTTCCCAAAGTTGTTAAATCTATCAAACTCTCTTCTCATGGCTCTGCTGGAACATACCAAGGTCACTGTTCCAGCGTGTGCTCTAGCTGACTGTGGGGGCGGGCTGATTGCGGCTTCTGGCCAAAAGGATGGGACGGGGCGGGGCTGAATCGTTGAGGTGTGCGATGTTTGGTGTTTCAACGAAAGGGGGCGGGTCTTGGTTAGAAACGTGACCCTCTATTGCTCGAAATGCAGTGGGGACGTTTGAATGAGGGAGAAAAAGCAGAAGGTAAAGTCAGTGAACGTCCGAGATCGGGGAGAGAAATAGCAATAGTGTGGACTGGGATATGTCCTAAACACGGCCACACGAATCAGAAACTTTCGTGATTCGGTTTGCAGCAAACGGCAAAGCTGCTGCCGGCCTGATGCGATGATGGGAGCTGCCACATTTGTCGAGGGTAATGTTCCATGCGTGGCCGCTATATTTGTAGGGGGCAAGGCGCGCCGGAGCGACTGCTCCGGGTTTCTCTTCAGCAAATTCAAACCAAGAACAACGTCTGTCCCTTCTGAATGTATCCTGAACTGACTGTGTGGAATTTTCGTTTTATAAATTCCCTTTATAGGCTGTTCAAAAGGGATTTCACCCGATTCATGAGCATCTTAATGCCTTTGGCCGTGAAAAGTTTCAACCTTGTCTGTTCTATCTGTAGGAACTCATGGAGATAGGGACGGCGAAACAAGGATGCAAATTTACTATTTGAGATGCTATTGTTCCAGGAGCGTATCTTGGTAGACGGGGTGGTAGATTCACTTCCCTGAAAGACGTTAACTGAACCAATTAGGTTGTTAATAACAAATTCAGCAAATTTCGTGGTCACGTTTTCTGAGTTAAACTCTGTAAATTCAGATTCAATCAGCTCAATCTAAATAATTGCCTTTGTTCTTTTTCTGTGCTGTCACTTTTTTTCTGTTTTACATCAATATTACAGGATATTGATTGGAAAGTGACGACTTAGTGTCTGGAAACTGAAATCACAGATTCTGATGGATTAATGCAATTTATTGCAACCTGACCACCATCAGATTTGAAGATGGAGGTAAAAAACATTAACAATGCTGAGAAACTTAACACATGTTCTATGTGTGGACAAAGCTTCAGCCTGTTATCTGGCCTGTGGAGTCACAAGTGCTGTCGCACCCAGAAGAAACTGTGGAACTGTGGGGAATGTGGGAAAGGATTCAATTACCCATCCCAGCTGGAAAAGCATCAGCGCAGTCACAATGGGGAGAAGCCATGGAAATGTACAAACTGTGGGAAGGGATTCAATTACCCGTCTGAGCTGGAAATTCATTGGCGCACTCACACTGGAGAGAAGCTGTTCACCTGCTCTCAATGTGGGAAGGCGTTAGCTCACTTACAGAGTCTGCTGGTACACCAACGAGTTCACACTGGGGAGAGACCATTCAACTGCTCTGGGTGTGGTAAGGGATTCACTACATCATCCAGTCTGCTGATACACCAGCGCATTCACACTGGGGAGCGACCTTTTAAATGTTCAGACTGTGGGAAGAGTTACCAAAGCTCCGGGGAGCTGATGTCCCATCAACGTGTTCACACTGATGAGAGACCATTCAGGTGCACTCACTGTGGTACTGGATTCAAGCGATCATCTCAACTCACTGTACACCAGCGAGTTCACACTGGGGAGAGACCGTTCACCTGCTCAGAGTGCGGGAAGGGATTCACTCAAACATCTGACCTGCTGAAACACCAGCGAGTTCACACTGACATGAGACCTTTTAAATGCTCAGACTGTGAGAAGTGCTTCAAAAGACTAGGGGATTTGAAGTCCCACCAACGTGTTCACACTGATGAGAGACCATTCTGGTGTTCTCGCTGTGAGACTGGGTTCAGGCGATCATTTGACCTTGCTGTACACCAGCGAGTTCACACTGGGGAGAGACCGTTCACCTGCTCTGAATGTGGGAAGGGATTCACTCAGTCATCCAACCTCACTGCACACCAGCGAGTTCATACTGGGGAGAGACCATTCATCTGCTTGGAATGTGGGAAGGGATTCACTCAGTCCTCCAATCTCACAGTACACCAGCGGGGTCATAGCAGGGAGAGACCATTCACCTGCTAGACATTGATGTAAAAGTATTGATTTAGCTCGTCATAGTTTCTGAGAGACCAGTAAATTCACAAGGAATGACACTGAATATTAGTGTTTATTACATCCAGGACTGAATCATGTTCGTTAGTATCTATTTCTGCTGATGTTAAAATACTTGAGCCCAGTCATTGGGGTGACTGTTCCAGATAAAATTCAAATAAATAAGCTTTGTATTAAACACACAGCATTAAGTATTTTTAATATTTCTAACACAATTTAGTTTATTTTGAAAGGCTCTTCCTCTCCCCTGTTTCCTCCATCCTCACCACCAAGTGTGTGCACTTCATTGAGCTTCTCTGTCACTGACAGTTAGACAATCTAATCAGCTGCTTTGCTGTCTCCAACTCGCCCACTGAACCAGACTGTGTCTAAAGATCCCCCTTGCCTGAGCACTGAATCCATATGTTTCTTCAGTTACTCTACCATCTGCTCTCACGACCAGTCTGTGTTCATCTTGGACATGAGACACACCTCCCAATTCATCAAGTGAATTTTGACTAAAATCTTGATGTAATTTTCACATCTTTGATGGTATCGTTATCACTGCTCTTTGGCGTTGTCTGACTTTTTTTCAAATCTGACATGATCATCTTGTCTACAAACCTCGACTCCACTGTCTGAGCAATCTCCAAACTCCCTTTCTAACTCTCTTGAATATTTCATGTCCTAAAGCCCTGTCCTTTACTAGAGGTTAATGTTTATAATGTTGAAATCAGGTTTCTGCTCTGGCGCAGTATTGAAAAATCTCTTGTTAAAGCCACAGATAATATAATATGTAACTGTGACTGAAAAGAAAACTCACTTCTCATCATTCTTGACCAGACTGTAACCTTTGTCAATGTTGACCACACCATTCGTCTCCAAGGCTTCTCCACTGTTGCTCAGTTGCTGTCATGTAGTCTCATTATTCTCAGTCTAATTGTAGACAGAATATCACTGGCTATTGTTTCCTTTCCAATTCCAGTAGGTCCCTTGAATGTCCCCAAAGGATCCAGCTTTGCCCACCTGTAATTTCTCATTGGCATGTTCCTATAGCAACACCATCTGCAAATATTGTCAGTTTTCACATGTATACTGACAGCTCCAAGCTCCCAGGTGTGCATATGCATAGATCCTTGAAAGTAGAGTCACAGATAGACAGCATGGTGAAAAAGGTATGCTTGCTGTCATTGGTCGTAACATTTAAGCATAGAAATTGGGATGTCAGAGGATTGAGCTGCCAGAGGAAGTGGTGGAGGTGGGTGCAGTTAAAGTATTTAAAATCTGGATGGGTATGTGAAAAGGAAAAGATATGGCACAAATGCTGGCAAATGGGACTAGGTAAGATTAGGATGTCTGTTCGGCATGGCTAAGTTGGACCAAGGGGTCTGTTTCTGTGCTGTATGATTCTATGATGGTGTATCTCGTGGAAGCTGTCCCATCAGCCACACTCCATTTTACTGGTCACCCCATGTAAAGTCATTCATTGTCCAGGAATGTATGTCACGGATCATCGAAATCAGTACAGATGGTTTTGTTTTAGCTACTGAAGACCAACTTTAAGAAAAACATATTAGGGGTGGAAGATGGTATTTAACCAAACCAACAGCTTTAGATATGATACACACAAAACAGATCCTCGGAAATAGGAGTCAATGTATTGTTAATATTATTGATTGGAGGCAATTAGTCATGACTGGAAACAAAACCTTAGGTTTAAAGCAATATTTATATAGTAATAATTCAGTTCCTGTTAACTTGGAAATTGAAAGTGAAGCAGAAATGAGATAGAAACATAAAACACAGAGATCCCATCTGTAGTCCAGCAACTCCAGTTCTACCAAATGGTCCACTCATGGCAACAAATCATTGAGTAGTATCTTTGTGAGCTATGCAATTGCTGTGGTGAACATGTACTGGCAAAAGACATTTGATAAAATGCTGCATAACTATTGTGAGGAAAATTAGAGCTCATAGAATAAAAGTGACAGGAGTGGAATGGAGATAGAATTGCCTGGGTGACAAGAAACAGGGTAGCTGTTAACAGTTGGGCTTGGACTGAAGGACGGTTTCTAGTGAAGTTCCGCATGGCTTAGTTTGAGGGTCCCTCTTTTTCTTGATATATATTTTAATGACATAGACCTCAATGTAGAGAGCACAACTTCAAAATTTGCAGAGAACACAACTGGAAGACTTGTGACTTGCGAGGAGGATAGTGTGGAACTGTGTGAACAAGAGAGTTGTGAGTGTGCTGTGCTGACTTCCAAATGACGGTGGGGGCCATTAAACTGGACCTGGCTGCGGAAATGTTTACAGCCAGTGCCGGCGGCTGTTTCTAAAGTCTCCCCAGCCACATACTCCATCCACTCCTTTTCTGTTGCCATGAAGGTGTTTACTGCAAATCTCCTACTGCTGTATACCTTTGATAACTCCCTCAGCAAATTCCACTCACTTCCTCAGTATCCTTGGATCCACCTTATCCAATCCCAGTGCCAGAGCAGCTTTCAGGACAGGCAATATCTCATATCTCCTCCTTATCGATTGTAAACCATCCTAGATCTTGAAGTAACAATAAAATTCAATCACTGTGGTTACTTGTGAACTTGCTGGTCTGTCAGCAGGTGGGATAACTGAGGGAATCCCTTTCCACACTGGGATCAGTTGTACAGTCTCGCCTCACCGTGAACACGCTGATGTGTTGTGAGTTGAGATGATCACCCGATCCCATTCTCAGAGTGAGAGCACCTGAACAGTTTCTTGTCAGTGTGCACACATTGATGGCACATCAGGTCCCAGAAATATTTACAGCACTTCCCACACTCCGGTCTTTTTTAAAAAGTCTTTCAACAGTGTGAATTTGCTGGCCCCTGAGAAGAACCGAAGAAAGTGAAATCTCAAAGATTTTTGAGTAGATTTGTAGCTCAGGTCATGGGTGTTGTGGTTGGTTGGCTCGCCAAGCTGCTTTGTTGTTCCGCAGGCGTTTCATTACCCTGATGGGTAACATCATCAGTGAAATCTCTCCCACATTTGGAGCAATTAAATGGTTGTTCCCCAGTGTGAATTGCCTGGTGTGTCAGCAAACTGAATGACCAAGTGAATCCCTCCCTACACTCAGAGCAGGTCAATGGTCTGTCTCCAGTGTGAATCTGCTGGTTTCTCATCAGGTGGGATGACTGAGTGAATCCCATCCCACATTCAGGACAAGTGCATGGTTTCTCTCATGTGTGAACTCCTAGTGGGTCAGAAAGCTGAATGACTGAGTGAATCCCTTCCCAAACTCAGAGCAGGTGAACAGTCAATGCCCAGTGTAGCTTTTCTGAAGTATTAGCTGTCCTTTTCCCTAATTGAATCCCTTTCCACATTCGGAACAAGTAAACAGCCACTCCTGAAAGTAGACTCACTGGTACCTGTGGAGTTGTGATGAGGCAGTGAATCCCTTCCCACACTGAGACTGTGCTGATGTGTTTCCAGCTAAGATGGGGTTCTGAATCCTTTCCTAAAGTCACCAACATGTCCACAGTTTCTCCCTGTTATAACTGCACGTGTGTCTCAACAGGTCTGATGATTTACTGAAACCTCTCACACACACACACAAGTGTACAGTTTCTCCCCTCTCTGAACGGTGCTTGTTCCTTCCATGTTCAAAATCCCATGATTCTCTGGTTACAATGAGTTGACCAACGCCTGCACATTCTGATGTGATGTCTGATTTCTGACTGTAAATCCTCCTCCTCTTATACCATGTGTAATTCATTTAAAATAGAAAAAGGCAGTGAGAAAGAATGAACAAAAACACAAAGACAGATTGTAAAATTGAATGAATTTTATAGTTTGTGAGGTCCGTACAAGGAGAGGTGAGCATGATAGTCTCAAAATCTCAACTGGTTCACTAATGTCCATCAGTGAACCACATGGCTGGACCTAGCCAGGTTCTGACCAGAGAGTGTGCAGAAGCAAGGAGAGAGGTGGACAGAAAACAAGTGGGGACGTTGAAGGAGAGGTGTTTAATATATCCACCACTTAATGAGAACTTTCACAGAATCTACCACACCCTCAATTTCCACAAGCAACAGGACCTGGGTAGCAGATGTTTGTGAACATCATAATCTTCAATTCACACTCTGATTGGATGAGTACACAATACACATTCATCTATGGGTCCAGAGGTTTGTTTAATTTCCAATCCCCTTTTTTTATTTTCTGACAGGACAAAATTTGAAGCCAAAGCACATCAATGTGACGTTTGTTAAATTTCTGTTTTCAAAATAAAACATGCCTGACTCCAGGTTAAAACTCTGAAACAGATTCTGAACAAAGCCTCACACCTACAATTCAGTGGCTAACCAGACCTGTTACCTTTTGTACTTTCCTATCGAATTGTCCTGTTTGAAGTTTGAAAAGTTAGATAGACAATGATGGCACTTCTAATTGTCTCGGGGCACTGAATTTAAACAGATTGTGGAATTTGCATCTTAATCAATCAAAATGTGCATACCTTTCTGACAAGAATTTTCCATATACTGCCTCTACAATTTGAACTAACATTTCTACAATGTAGGAATGGATGATTGAAAACAGCTTTTGACACATTTGCTGCTCTGCTCGGCTGACAAAATTCCAGATCCAAACTGAAGTCTTCCCTGTCCCTGCTCCCAGTTAGTAGATAGGAGATGGGGGTGGGGCTTGAGGTGGGAGGAGGGGATAGGTGAGAGGAAGGACAGGTTAGGGAGGCAGAGATGAGCTGGGCTGGTTTTGGGATGCGGTTGGGGTAGGGGAGATTTTGAAGCTTGTGAAATCCACATTGATACCATTGGGCTGCAGGGTTCCCAGGCTGACTATGATTTGCTGTTCCTGCAGCCTTCGGGTGGCATCACTGTGGCATTGCAGGAGGCCCAGGATGGACATGTCGTCTGAGGAATGGGAGGGGGAGTTGAAATGGTTCGCGACTGGGAGGTGCAGTTATTTGTTGCGAACTGAGCACAAGTGTTCTGCAAAGCGGTCCCCAAGCCTCTGCTTGGTTTCCCCAATGTAGAGGAAGCCACAACGGGTACAGCGGATGCAGTATACCACATTGGCAGATGTGCAGGTGAACATCTGCCTGATGTGGAAAGTCTTCTTGGGGCCTGGGATTGGGGTGAGGGAGGAGGTGTGGGTGCAGGTGTAGCACTTCCTGCGGTTGCAGGGAAAAGTGCCGGGTGTGGTGGGGCTGGAGGGGAGTGTGGAGCGGACAAGGGAGTCGCAGAGGGAGTGGTCCCTCCGGAAAGCAGATAAGGGGTGGGGAGGGAAAAATGTCTTTGGTGGTGGGGTCAGATTGCAGATGGCGGAAGTGTCGGAGGATGATGCGTTGGATCCGGAGGTTGGTGGGGTGGTACGTGAGGACGAGGGGGATTCTTTTTTGGTTATTATTGCGGAGACGGACAGTAAACAGTGTCATTTTAAGCTTGATGAGCTAGCACTAGTGGAGGTGCCAGAAGAGTCACTGCTGAGGACACAGCCATTTACAATCGACATCTATGACTTATACGAATGGAAGAAGTGTAATGTCTCCGATATCATTGACAAGACCATGCTGGAGAGACAGTTATGGGAATGTCCAAAGAAACGTTAAACGGATATGAGTAGGTTTACTGAGTAGGCCAGCAATTGGCAGGTGAAATATAATGTGGAGGAATATCCATGTGCAACAGAGATTTACAAACTAATTTAGTGACATATTAAAATATTAAAAATTCCGTGCCAAGTCCACAGTTCCAGACACAGTGCAGTTTAGACCCTGTGTAAAGGCCGTTTTCTGACTGGATATTATAACATTGCAACATGAAGGTGAGTGTAACAGAGTTTGCTACATCTCATCATATGACCTACTTTGCTGTCTGTATCTTGTGAGATATGTTTAAAACATCGGCAGAGAAAATATGTGGTGAAAAGTGATTCACGTTTGTAGGAAGAATAGAAAAAAACAGAATGGTTCTGTTTAAAATGCTGAGAAATTATTAAACATTATTGGCCAGGGTGTGTTGATGGTATCAGAAAATTAACATGATGTAGTTTAAGACGACAAATAATATGTTAACACTTATTGCCAGGAGATTGTTTGAGGAATGTGAGCAAGTCTTGATGTTAATCTTTTCCCTTTCAGATTTTCCCTTTCACAGAAATTATTAATATCCCTTTGGAGTTCCTCCTTCACATGTGTAGACACACATACATAAACACACACATGCTCACTCATTCTGTCACACACAAATACAATGAATCTGTCATATACATGAAAACTCATGCACTAACTCACGCTCACACATGCAAACACTGCCATGCACTTGCACACTTTCAGTCACTTACACACGCAAGTACGCACATACTCAGACACACACTTGTACAGCATTACAAACTCACCAACTCACAGAATCACCCAATCTTACATATGCCTGTCACTCACACTTGAGCACAATGTCTCACTCAAACAAATTCAAATATAAACTCTCACTCCCTCACTAGCACGCTCACTGCCTCCTAATCACACTCACTCTCTCACATGGATCTATGGGTCCAGCAGGTTTGTTTATTTGCAATTCCACTTTTTTAAATTTGTTTTTAGACAGCAGAATGTTGAAAGGCACAGCGGGTCAGTGTGGTAGTTGATAAATTCCTGTTTTCAGGATAAAGTAAGTCTGACTCCACGTTAAAACACTGTGACAGATTCTGAACAAGGCCTCACACCAAGGCTGTGACATGTCAAATTTTGTATATTCCATTCACTCTGCCTGTTTGAAGTTTGGGAAGTTAGACAATGTTGAAACTTTTAGTTCTCTCAGGGCAATAATTTTAAACTGATTCTGGAATTTTCATCTTAATCAGTTGAAATTTGCATATTCTTTCTCACAGAGTTCTCCAGAGTTTGCTTCTGCAAACAAAGTAACATTTCTTCAATGCCGGAATGGATGAATGAAAACAGCTTTTGTCTCATTTGCTGCTCTTCAATTCCAAAACCAAACTGAAGTCTTCTCTGTTCCTGCACCCAGTTTAGCATTGCAAATTTATTTTATATTGTCCCTTCTCAGTGTAACATCCAAACAGAATCAGTTCACATCTTGCGGTTTCATCTGCAGGAGGCTGAGAGATGTACAAACTGTGAGGTGCATTTTAATCTGCAAAGCCGGAATGAATGATTCGGTCAATCCGACAGTTGAGGTTTGTTTATGGCAGCCATTTCACGTTAGCACAGCGCTGACACTGACTTTATGAACAGAGAAAGGGAAGAAAGAATGGGCACTGGGAGTCTGTGTCCATTTGGGTGCAGCGTAGATTCACCAGAAAGATAGCTCTGGACAGCAAAAGTTCAGTGGCAAGGGTGTGATATGACACAAACCTAGGGTTGGATTCCTGAAAGGTAGACAAACAGCAGGCTGGAAGAACACAGCAAGCCAGGCAGCATCTGGAGGAAAGGAGAAGTCAACATTTCGGGTATTACCCTTCCTCAGACTGTATTCCTGAAAGATCAGAGGTTATGAAAGTTTTTGAGACAATAATGGAAACTGCTGGGATATATAGATAGAAAACCTTCTTACTGCTTCTGGACTGGGATCAGAATCGAAAAAGTCTAACCATACTCTCAAACACTTTCAAGACTAAAATGAAGGAATAAAGCCTTATATTTTCTCTACATATGAGGATACCAGGTGAGGATGATAGATTCCTCCCTACAGGGCATTATTGAGTCAGGTGGGGTTTTCCAACAATCTGGGAGTTATGGTCCCGGTGGAGTTATTTTGCCCAAACTCCACTCTGTTCCCCTAGCAATGCCCAGCAGCTCCACCCCCTCTGTTCCCCTGGCAATGGGCTGTAGACCTATCACCTCTGTTCTCCTAGCAACGTCCATCAGCCCCACCCCCTCTGGTCCCCTAGCAACAGCCAGTTGTCCCATACACACTCTTGTTGCTTGAGCAACCGCTTGTGAACTCACCTGCACCTTGTTCCCCTAGCAACAGACAGTGGTCCCACAGCCACACTGTTCCCCTTGAAACACCCGATGGTTTAACCCCCCATTGTTTTGCCCAGCAAGAGATTGTGGTCCCACCCCCACACTGTTCCCCTAGTAATGACCTGAGGCCCTGCACCCATTCTGTACCCCTAGAAAAACTCACTGGCCCCAACCTCCTTTGCTTCCCCTAGCAATGGCTTGTGATCCCACTCCCAGACCTTTCACCCAGCAACATCCTGTGGACCTACCACCTCACTGAACCCCAAACAACAGTCTGTCAACCCCATCTTCACTCTATGACCTTAATGGCCAGTGGACCCACACCCACTCTTGTTTTTTCAGCAACAGACAGTGGAGCCACACCTACTATTTTCACTGAGCAACTACCAGTGTTCCTACCCAGCACTTCTCCAGCAATAGTGTGTGGTCCTACTCCATACTGTCTCCCTAACAATGGAAGTTGAGAGAGAATTAGAGGAAGAGAGATATGGAGAATATGAGGGAAGTGGGAGAGGTGGAGGTTGGGGAGTAGACAGGCAGTGCAAAAGGGATAGTGAGAAAGAGAGAGTGAAGCAGTATGGGGAAGGGATGGACAGTGAAAAAGAGAGGAAATAGGAGGAGGAAAGAGACAGAGATTGCGAGAGTGAGATATGGAGGAAAAGGGAGCAAGTGAGAGAGATGAATTCTGTCGAGGCCAGAACAGAGTGGCTGACACCAGAGGAGAAAGCCAGGACAGAGCTTGGCCCCAGTCCCTCCCCTTCCCTGAGGATGAAAACTTGGGGCATAGTCTGTCTCTGTCAAGCTCAGGTTTTTCAACAAAAAGATAAACAAAATACAGTCAGCTCTGCTGCTTGGCACAAAGATGCAGTATGTGGAATGGTGCCTTTTTCTCAGTGGTCCCTGAGTTGGACTCACCCGCCACACTGATCCCCTTGCAGCAGCCAATGGTGCTATACCCAGGCTGTTCCCCAGCAGCAGCCTATGAACTCAGCCACACTCTGTTCCCTAGCAACAGACAGTGGTCCAACACCAAATCTTTTCCCTATCAACGGCCTGTGAACCAATCCCCATCTATTCCCCTCGCAACAGTTAGATGAAGAGAAGTTTGCAGAACGTGAGAAAACTGGGAGGGAGAGAGATTGGGAGGTAGAGAGTGTGTGCGTGTGAGAGAGAGAGTGTGTGTGAAGCAGGATGCGGGAGGGAGGGACAGTGAAAAAGATTGAGAAAATGGGAGGGACAGCAAGAGAGAGACAGAGACAGAGATGGAGGGAGAGGGAGCAAGGGAGAGAGATGAATTCTGAGGCCAGGTTGGAGTAGGTGATACCAGAGTTGATAGCCTTAAATTGACTTAAACCCAAATCCTAAACTTGGCCCTGGTCCCTTCCTTTTCCCTGAGCACCAGGACTTGGGGCCAAGTCTGTCTCTCTCCAGCTCAGCTCTTCAAACACAAACAAAATGTAGTTTGCTCTGTTGCTTGGCACTTTTTAATGAATATTTTTATTATTTACAAATTATAATTATAGATACAGTCAATGGAATGGTGACTTTTCTGACTAGCCCCTGAGTTGAGGGAAACATTGAAATGTGCTCATGTGACCTGTGTGATAAGGTTGGACAAACCAGTCTGTTACCATAGCGACAGGCTGTTTCATTGCTGCACATTTGTCTGAAATGAGAAAATCCTAGATTGATCAATTAATGAGTGAATTTGACTGAATGATGAATTTGAGTAAAGGGATATATCAGCACATTCTTCAGCTGCTGTCTGAACTTAGTCTGGGTCACGGCGTAAATCACGGTGTTTGTGCAGCAATTGAGGAGCTGCAGCATGAAGCCAAAATGCTGCACAAGGTCATGTAGATACACAAACCCATTCCCAATCCAATACATCCAATCCCATATAGAATACATCATTAACAATGACCATAACTGAATGAAATTGGCCGAGATCACAAACAGTAAAATGATGGATTTTTTTTGATTTTCCATTTCTGTGTCACCCTGACTGTCCCCATTGGTGAGCCTGGAGTCTCCTGCGGGCTCTGCTGGTCACTAAGATGTGTCTGACTGTGAAAACATTGAGCAGTTGAATCAGGAGAAATGGGAGAGCCAGGCCTTTTTCTGGTTGGACTGGTGCCTTTGAGAGACAGAATATGTGTCCCTGAATATATGTCTTTGAAAGACCGAATGGGGCCTATACAGACCAGATAGAGGCCTTTATTGTCTTGTATGGGGTCTTTTATTGACCGGGAAGGGACTTTTGGCATATTGAATCCGGTTACTTCACTGACCAGAAAAAGGCCTTTGTCAGACTGAATCAGGGCTTTTGACAGATCGAATAGTATAATTTGTTGGACTGAATAAGGCCTTTTGAGAGACCAAATAGGGGCATTGTTTTGGGCCAGATAAGATCATTTGTGATAAACCAGATAGAGACCTTTGCTGTGGCACACAGTTGACTTTGACAGCCTGAATAGGCCCATTTAATAGACCTCATAGGACCCTTTGACAAGCTGGATAGAGGCCTGTTACACACTGGATAAGGGCCTATGGGGAGCCATATGGGATGTCTGCATCACTGGCTGGACCACCATTTCTCACTAATACCTAGTTAACCCTTGAGATGGTGGTGATACCTCTGACAGTTTCTCTGAAAACAGAGTAGGAACGGGGAATGAGGCAATATCATTGGCAGAAAGTGGTATTTAGATGTGAGACAGATTCACTGGGATAGAGTGAGAATGCAGTCAAAGACAGTCTCTTAGAGAACAGGGTGGGAGTGGGGAATGGGCTGGTTTCTCTGGCAACAGAGAGGGATTGAGCTATATCCTGTTGCTCGAGGAACTCTTTTGGCGGGCGGGAGGTGGAAATAGCCTCTCAGCAGAAAATAGCCAGCAGCAGCCAGGTCTGTGGCACATCACGACAGACTCTGCTGTGAAGTAGGGTATGGCAAATTCCAAGTTAGCAAATGTTTGTTAACATTTGCACAGACAGTCATTTCTGAGGCTGGAGATGAGACTTCAGGATATGGTGTGTTGCTTTCTGGTTCCAGGTTCAAGAATTGTCAGATTGGTTGCAGAAAATTCTCAAAGGGGAGCATGAGCAGCAAGAGGTCATTTTGCACATTGTTGCACAATGACAGAGGTAGCAAAATGGATGAGGTCCTGCAGAGTGAATATAGGGAATTAGGCAAGACATTAAAAAACAAGATCTCAAGGGCAGTAATCTGTGGATTAAGCCCAGTGCCACTTGCTACTGAGATTAGGAATAGGAGGATAGGGCAGATGGATCTGTGACAGAGGAGCTGGCATAGAGGGCAGGATTCAGAATTTTAGATCATTGGGATCTCTTTGGGGGCAGAGTTTAGGTCAGGTTGCACTTAAACTGGAGGGGGACCAATGTTCTGGCAGGGAGATTTGCTACAGCTGCTCAGGAGGGTTTAAAGTAGTCTGGCAGGGAGGGCTGTGATCCCAAACACTATTGAAACAATATAGAATGTTGAGTCGGAACCCATTTCTGAAGAAGGGTCCCAACCCGAAATGTCAACTTTCCTGCTCCTGTGATGCTACCTAGTCCGCTGTGCTTCTCCAGCTCCATTCTGTGTTATCTCTGACTCCAGCATCTGCAGTTCTTGCTACCTCATAGAATGTTGAGTGTAGTGCAGATGTTTAGGAAGAATTGAGAAAGTGTCATCAGACCCGAAATGTTAACTCAGATTTTTTTCTTCGGAGATGCTGCCAGACCTGCTGAGTTGTTCCAGCAACTTCTGTTTTTATTCCTAAAGGATCGTTTAGTGAAGCTATATAGGTGGAAGTGAGAAATAAGAAGGGGTGATCGCTTTGATGGGATAGTACTCTAGGCCCCCCTAATAGTTGGCAGGAAATTGAGGACCAAATATGTAGGTAGATCGTAGGTAGCTGTATGAATAGTAAGGTTGTAACAATAGCGGATTTTAACTTTCACAATGTTGACTGCGATCAGTTTGACCCTGCTGATAACACTCACACGGAGGCATGGATCCTGAGGAGAATGATGAGGGCTTGGGAGAAAGATGCAAATATGCAGAGGGGAAGATCTATTGCCCTTTCAAGGAACAAGGTAACGTAGAGAAATGAAGGACCACCTTGCTATGAACAGGGTGGAGGCTGGGACTCCAGTAACTCCAGTACGTCAGATGGATCGGTTTTTGTCCAATGTGTGCAGGAGAGTTTCCTGACACAGTATGTCGAAGGGCCGACAAGAGGGGAGGCCACGCTGGATCTGGTACGTGGTAATGAACCAGACCAGGTGTTTGATTTAGTGGTAGGTGAGCACTTTGGAGAGAGTGACCATAATTTGGTTACGTTTAGTTTAGCGATGGAAAGGGATAGGAACATGCCACTGGGCAAGAGTTATAGATGGGGGAAGGGCAATTATAATGCGATTAGGCAAGACTTAGGAGGGATAGAATGGGGTATCAAAATGCAGGGGATGGGGACAATCGAAATGTGGAGCTGGTTTAAGGAACAGATATTGTGTGTCCTTAATAGGTATGTCCCTGTCAGGCAGGGAGGAAGTGATAAGGTAAGGGAACCTTGGTTTACAAAAGAAATTGTATCTCTTGTTAAGCGGAAGAGGGAGGCTTATGTGACATTGAGACGAGAGTGTTCAGATGAGGCGATGGAGAGTTACAGATTAGCTAGGAAGGATTTAAAGAGAGAGTTAAGAAGAGCAAGGAGGGGACATGAGCAGTCATTAGCAGGTAGAATTAAGGAGAACCCTAAAGCTTTCTATAGGTATGTGGGGAATAAAAGGATGACTAGGGTAAGAATAGGGCCAGTCAAAGACAGAAGTGGGACGTTGTGTGTGGACCCTGTGGAGATTGGAGAGGTGCTAAACAAATATTTCTCATCTGTTTTCACTCGGGAAAAGGAGAATATTGGAGAGGAGAAGACTGAGATACGGGCTATTAGACTTGAAAGGATTGAGGTCAGTAAGGAGGAGGTGTTATCAATCCTAGAAGGTGTGAAGGTAGATAAATCCCCTGGGCCGGGTGGGATTTTTCCAAGGATTCTCTGGGAAGCTAGGGAGGAGATGGCGGAGCCTTTGGCCTTGATCTTTGAGTCGTCATCGTCTACAGGTTTAGTACCAGAGGACTGGAGGATTGCAAATGTTTTGCCCTTGTTCAAGAAGGGCAGTAGAGATGACCCAGGTAATAATAGACCAGTGAGCCTTACATCTGTTGTAGGAAAAGTTTTAGAAAGGATTATAAGAGATAGGATTTATCATCATCTAGCAAGCAACAATTTGATTGGAGATAGTCAACATGGATTCGTCAAGGGCAGGTCGTGTCTCACAAACCTCATTGAGTTTTTTGAGAAGGTGACCAAGCATGTGGATGAGGGTAGGGCAGTTGACGTGGTGTACATGGACTTCAGTAAAGCCTTTGATAAGGTTCCACATGGTAGGCTATTGGAGAAAATGCGGAGGCATGGGATTGAGGGAGATTTAGCAGTTTGGATTAGAAACTGGCTTTCTGAAAGAAGGCAAAGAGTGGTGGTTGATGGAAAATATTCAGCCTGGAGTCTGATTACTAGTGGTGTGCCACAAGGATCTGTTTTGGGACCACTGCTGTTTGTCATTTTTATAAATGACTTGGACGCAGACATAGGTGGATGGGTTAGTAAGTTTGCAGATGACACTAAAGTCGGTGGAGTGGTGGACAGTGTGGAAGAATGTTGCAGGTTGCAGGGAGACTTGGATAAACTGCAGAATTAGGCTGAAAGGTAGCAAATGGAGTTCAATGCAGATAAATGTGAGGTGATGCACTTTGGGAAGAATAATAGGAAAGCAGAATACTGGGTCAATGGAAAGATTCTTGGTAGTGTGGATGTGCAGAGGGATCTTGGTGTCCATGTACATAGATCCCTGAAAGGCTGAGGGAATTGGGTCTGTTCTCATTGGAGAGAAGAAGGCTAAGAAGGGATTTAATAGAGACATACAAAATGATCAGAGGATTAGATAGGGTGGACAGTGAGAGTCTTTTTCCTAGGATGATGACGTTGGCTAGTACGAGGGGGCATAGCTGCAAATTGAGGGGTGATAGATTTAAGACAGATGTCAGAGGCAAGTTCTTTACTCAGAGAGTGGTAAGGGCGTGGAATGCCATGCCTGCCAATGTAGTTAACTCAGCCACATTAGGGGCATTTAAACAGTCCTTGGATAAGCATATGAATGATGATGGGATAGTGTAGGGGGTGGGCTTAGATTAGTTCACAGGTCGGTGCAACATCAAGGGCCGAAGGGCCTGTTCTGCGCTGTATTGTTCTATGTTCTATGTTCTATACCTTACATTTTACTATCCTCCATGCACCTGTCCAAGAGTCGCTTAAAAAGTCTCTATCGTACCTGACTCCACTATCACTGCCAGCGGCGCATTCCACACGCCCACCACGCTCTGTGTAAAGAAATGTAGTTACACATCCAAATGCTTTACCCCTGGTGCAGACATATGCTCCTATAGCATATATATGTGCAATAGTCTCACAGAACATCTACCCCTAGGGGAGGCCAGAAGGTTCATCTGGGCCGATAGTAAACCCCTACCATCTGACCCATTACAAAGTTATATCTTCGAGAAGGCAAATGGAAGGAATATGCAGCAATCAAGGTAAAAACACTCTCAAAACTGTCAACTGAAGGGAACAAAAAGGCAGAAGAATTTGCAAAACAAAGGGCCATTAATGGTCCAGAATGGAAACTCCTGGTAGACAGAATGGGCGCACACAAGGAAAAACCCCATTACGGTAATGGATTTGGTTGAAGAACAAAGAAAGGATGAGGAACTGAAGGAAATCATGAACGAAGGGAAATCAGAAATATATGAAGAGGTGAAAGGGATTTGTGTCCAGGATGGAGTTGTGATGTGTGAAATGGAGCTCAGTGGTACATGAGAGGGGAAGGAAGCAAATGATTCAGTGGTAACATGACTTGTGGGAACACCAAGAAATGGACAGCACCCTAAAATAAAGGAGGTACGTCGGTGGCCAAAAATGAAGGAGGATGTGGAACATTGTGTGAAAAAAAAAACTGTTTAATATCTGCCCAATATAACCCCAATTCGAATGCCAGAAAAGGAGCGATGAGGCATAACAAAACCATAGGGAGACAGTGGGCAAATCTGCAGATTGATTTATTGGTGTCCCTACCCTCACGTAGATACTACAAGTACACCTTTGTAATAGTGGATACATTCACCAAACGCGTGGAAGTGTTCCTAACCAGAACCAACACTGCCACAGCAGCTGCCAAGGTGCTGTCGGAGCGAATATTTCCTCAATGGGGATTATCCGCAACACTGAGTCCGACCGGTGAATCCATTTTACCGCGCAAGTAATGCACGCTATTATGATCTTGTTGGGAATAAAATGAAGATTCCACATACCCCATCAACCTCAGTCCACCGGGATCGTGGAGCGAATGATTAGAACTATGAAAACCGTGATGGCAAAAATGGCCAAGTAACACACAACCACATGGCCAACTGTGTTGCCATATGTCATGATAGTACTAAGCACAGTAGCATCTTTGACCGGGTACACACGGTATAAACTTGTAACTGGAAGAGATATGAGAACGATGGCAGTGCTGGTGGGACTTGACTTTTCAGAAGCCGAGGTTGATGGGATTGAATCTGAGAAATGTCAGTAACAATTAATTGAAACAGTCAAGCAGGCAAATTACATGGCCGCAAACCAAATGAGAAGAAAGAAACAACAAAGTAAAGCTTACTTCGATTCCAAAATTAACCCAATTGAACGTAATGTGGGAGATAAAGTACTCATTAGAGTACAGCAACTTGCCTCGTTTTTGAGTCCCCGATTTGCACGCCCCTATGAGATAATAGATAGGGCCAGTCCCACAGTGTACAAGATCCTCATAGCACCCGGAAAAACGGGACGGTATCACATTAATCAGTTAAAATTAATAGGATAACAACAAGCAGATCACTCCCAACCATGATTATGATTGATGCCTTGGAACATGAAGCAAGACTACCATCACTTCAACAACAGCAGCAACCACCGCAACATACAGTGGAGGCTACAGAGGGTTTTCCAATCCAACCGATAGATTGGGTCCCCGGGTTGGAAACTAGGCAGAAGGGAAACTAGCCTAGACAAAAGAAAAGGGAAAGAGGGGTGAAAAAGAGAAGGCAAACTGGAGATGGTCGGGAAACTGACTGACCTCTGGCAATCGGGGAAGATGAAACAGCAGGGACATTGGAGGTTAATTGTCGCAAAACTGACGTGAGAACTGTAAATAAGAGCAGAAATTGCATTTTCTTTTGTAGGAAGAAGAATCATCATGAGAAGATGGAAGATTATTGTTGTCAATGTAACCGCGGGATTTTAGTACAGGTAGTTGACAGACTTGTATTATGGGAAGGGGATGCCGGTCGTCGATTGCGAACATAAAACTTTATGTATACGAACAAACGTCACAATGACACGAGCATGTTGGGATGAGTTGGTGGTCTGGTTATCGGCCCATAGGGAAGGGACCGAACCTTTCTATATCGAGAAACGTTGGCCGGGAAGAGATAGATGATTTTTTTACATGGTCCGAGACAAGAGTGAACATTAGTTTTGAGGAATTTTGTGAGATGAAAATCATAGCCTTTGACGGTCCAGTTGAATAGAGCGTAAGTTCAACTTACGACAAACCCAAATGTACTCAGGGAAGCTAGGAACATTTTGGCTAGATGTCGTGGGCTGGAACCTTTCACACTGCACAGAGATAGCTCACGAACTACCACCATCATGACCCCTGAAACCACCCCAGAGCGAATCTCAGAGACAAACAGGGGAGCGGGGCTAGTTTTAGAAGAAACGGAAGATATAGTTACTCTGGTACCGGGATATAGACACGTACAGGTAGTGTTGAAACTAAGAGACATACAATAACGCTCCTAATGTGGTAGCAAAAACCGACAGCTCTTTAGAGATAACAAGGTGTAGAGCTGGATAAACACAGCAGGCTACGCAGCATCAGAGGAGCAGGAAGGCTGACGTTTCGGGTCTGGACCTTTCTTCAGAAAACCCTTCTTCCTTTTTTTCTGAAGAAGGGTCCAGACCCGAAACGTCAGCCTTCCTGCTCCTCTGATGCTGCTTGGCCGGCTGTGTTCATCCAGCTCTACACCTTGTTATCTCAGATTCTCCAGTATTAGCAGTTCCTACTAGCTCTTTGATTAATTGCTCCAAAGGCAACTTAGCTGCAGTGAGTTAACATTTGAAAGAAAAAGGAAGAAAGGGGGTTTGGTTGAATTAGCAAGTGCAGGTTAGCTACTGTTAATACCCTTGCCATAGCAGAACTGGAAGGCCAAATAGAGTCCCTCCACGAGAATGTAAGGATAATAGTGGGATAGTAATACCACGATCAGGAAACAAACACGTACAGCAGACAGCACAAGAGATCCTAAGCATCACAAAATCGCTGAAGCCTCTCTCGGACATTACCAATGAGATTATTGATAAAATAGCTCACGACGAGCCTCGCAATAATAAGGCAAACGTTCTGTTCAACTTATGCCAACTGGATTTTATCCATGATCAGCACAAATATGCTGCAACTACAGAATCACAGGATACCGATTGGGTGTTAGATGAACAACTGAGAACATGGGTGGGAGAGAAGACGCCTTTACGCCACCTCAGAAATCTCACCCTCACTTATCAGGTTCAGGCTACTAGTAACGAGATTTACGGTCAATTTTACATTGGTGCAGTACTGCATATACTAAAACATAGAAGCAACCTAACACACCCCCTGATGCGAGTTCATAATGTGGGCAAATACCACGAAGGAACTGGATATCGTTAAGTAACCCACCAACCCATGCTCTGTTACAGAGGGGTCAAAAAGGATGATTCATTTATCTAAGTGCCATCGAGGGGAAACCATTGCGCATATCCTGAAATGACCAAAGAAGGGCCAACTTCATGTGGATTTGCCTTTAATGAGAATGACCAAACTTTCCTTAAATATGCCTTGGTAAGAGATACTTACTGTGTCGCCACAGCAGCCTGCGAATACCAAAAAGGAGGAATTTGGTGTACCCTATATAGACAGAATGTAACCATTAGCAATATCTCTTTTGATTTAACCGTTCTTCAAGTTTTGCACCAGCCAGAATCTGATGGGAAGCTGAACATAATCCTGTCTGTCCATCCAAATGAGGAGGAAGATTTTATAGTCACAGAACTTCCTTACATTCCGAATTTCGCAGCGACTGGACAGAGATCATTCTGGAGGCACGGGAAATTATCTATAGATGGACCACACACGAGAAAAAAGATTAAAAATCACGCTGAAGAGGCAGATAAGGATTTGAAGGTTCCGAGTTTTTAAGAGTAAAATTCGGAATTGGGGACTGAACACTCAGGTCCCCCCATGGATCAGAACTGCATCTAATGTGATTTTAGTACTGCAAGTTATGTTTTTTGCAGTGATGATCTTATTCTGTTTGTTAAAACGGAAAGTTGAGAAATGGAAAGGGGTAACTACTGATCTTAAATACTAGAAGGTAGCTATGGGAGAGGGTTTATGATGTTTATTTTCCTTATTACAATGGTGATGTGTACGTAAGGGTATTGCCGACAATACTATATCGTCCGTTGTAATACTTACTATCTGATTGTATTAACTTTAACCCAGTGCTGTTATGCTTACTGAATCGCGAAGAATAATTACAAATGTAAATGTAAAATAAATACAAAAGTAATAGAATTACTGATGCCCACCACCCAAAACGGGCTTCCCCCACTCCCCAAATCCCCACCCGTACCCAGGACCTCCCCCACAATGTACCCACCGCCACTGGCCACGAGGCTACGGTCGGAGAACCCACTAAGGACGTCACATCCGCCACCGCCGGGCACCCCACTTCCGGGACAGCGAACGCCGCAGCTGCTGAAACCACCGCCTCCATCACCGAAACCAACATCGTCATCGCTGTTGCCGCCGCCGACGTCGCTCCGCCCACCGCCGAAGCCGACACAACACCCACCGCTGACGTACCTCCGCCCACCGCCGACGCGAACGCAACTCCGCCCACAGCCGACGCAGATGTAACTCCGCCCACAGCCGACGCCGACAACGCTCCGCCCACAACCTCCACAGCCTGCAGCTCCGGAGGAGACAGCAACGCTGAGCCCTGCCGAGTCTTCACGATCCCCCCAGACCTCCCCCTCACTGAGGACGAACGGTCAGTCCTCAGTAAAGGGCTCACCTTTGTCCCCCTCCACCCACATATCAACGAATACCGCTCACGCTTGGATATTGAGCAGTTTTTCCGCCGCCTCCGCCTCCACGCTGACTTCTCCAACTGCGAATCTAACCCTCCCTCGACTGACCCCTTCTCCCGCCTCCAACACAATCCCTCCTCCTGGACACCACCCCAAGGCCTCCTACCCTCCCTCGAGCTCTTCATCTCCAACTGCCGTCGAGACATCAATCGCCTCAACCTCTCTACCCCTCTCAAACTCTCCAACCTCTCCCCCGCAAAACGTGCAGCCCTCCACTCCAATCCCAACCTCACCATAAAACCCGCAGACAAGGGAGGGGCAGTCGTAGTATGACGCACTGACCTCTACATTGCTGAGGCCAGGCGCCAGCTCTCTGACACCTCCTCCTACCGCCCCCGGATCATGACCCCACCCCCGAGCACCAAACCATCATCTCCCAAATCATCCACAACCTCATTACCTCAGGTGACCTCCCACCCACCGCCTCCAACCTCATTGTTCCCCAACCCCACACCGCCCGCTTCTATCTCCTCCCCAAAATCCACAAACCTGAATGCCCTGGTCGACCCATTGTCTCCGCCTGCTCCTGCCCCACCGAACTCATCTCCACTGACCTAGACTCCATTTTCACCCCCTTGGTCCAGGAACTCCCTACCTACGTCCATGACACCACCCACGCCCTCCACCTCCTCCAGAACTTCCAATTCCCAGGTCCCCAACACCTCATTTTTACGATGGACGTCCAGTCCCTATGTACTTGTATTCCCCATGCTGATGGCCTAAAGGCCCTCCGCTTCTTCCAGTCCCGCAGAACGGACCAATCCCCCTCCACCGACACCCTCATCCGCCTAGCCGAACTCGTTCTCACCCTCAACAACTTTTCTTTCAATTCCTCCCACTTCCTACAGACAAAGGGGGTGGCCATGGGTACCCGCATGGGCCCAAGCTATGCCTGCCTCTTTGTAGGTTACGTGGAACAATCCCTCTTCCGTACCTACACTGGCCCTAAACCCCACCTCTTCCTCCGTTACATTGATGACTGCATCGGCGCCACCTCGTGCTCCCACGAGGAGCTCGAACAGTTCATCCAATTCACCAACACCTTCCATCCCAACCTGAAGTTCACCTGGACCATCTCCAACACTTCTCTCTCCTTCCTGGACCTCTCTGTCTCCATCTCGGGCAACCACCTAGAAACAGATGTCCATTTCAAGCCCACTGACTCCCACAGCTACCTGGAATACACCTCCTCCCACCCACCCTCCTGCAAAAATGCCATCCCCTATTCCCAATTCCTTCGCCTCCGCCGCATCTGCTCCCAGGATGAGACATTCCAATCCCGCACATCTCAAATGTCCTCATTCTTCAAGGACCGCAACTTCCCCCCCACGGTGGTCGAGAATGCCCTCGACCATGTCTCCCGCATTTCCCAGAACACATCCCTCACGCCCCGTCCCCGCAACAATAACCAAAAAAGAATCCCTCTCGTCCTCACATACCACCCCACCAACCTCCGGATCCAACGCATCATCCTCCGACACTTCCGCCATCTGCAATCAGACCCCACCACCAAAGACATTTTCCCCTCCCCACCCTTATCTGCCTTCCGGAGGGACCACTCCCTTCGCGACTCCCTTGTCCGCTCCACACTCCCCTCCAGCCCCACCACACCTGGCACTTTTCCTTGTAACCGCAGGAAGTGCTACACCTGCCCCCACACCTCTTCCCTCACCCCAATCCCAGGCCCCAAGAAGACTTTCCACATCAGGCAGAGGTTCACCTGCACATCTGCCAATGTGGTATACTGCATCCGCTGTACCCATTGTGGCTTCCTCTACATCGGGGAAACAAGGCGGAGACTTGGGGACCACTTTGCAGAACACCTGCGCTCAGTTTGCAACAAACAACTGCACCTCCCAGTCGCGAACCATTTCAACTCCCCCTCCCATTCCTCAGATGACATGTCCATCCTTGGCCTCCTGCAATGCCACAGTGATGCCATCCGAAGGCTGCAGGAACAGCAAATCATATTCAGCCTGGGAACCCTGCAGCCCAATGGCATCAATGTGGATTTCACAAGCTTCAAAATCTCCCCTCCCCCAACCGCATCCCAAAACCAGCCCAGCTCATCTCCACCTCCCTCACCTGTTTTTCCTCTCACCCCAAGCCCCACCCCCATCTCCTATCTACTAACATCATCCCGCCCCCCTTGACCTGTCCATCCTCCCTGGACTGACCTATCTCCTCCCTACCCCCCTACCTACACTCACCTTTACTGGCTCCATCCCCGCCTCTTCGACATGTCTGCCTCCTCTCCACCTATCCTCTCCTCTATCCATCCTCTATCCGCCTCCCCCTCTCTCCCTATTTATTTCAGAACCCTCTTCCCCTCCCCCATTTCTGATGAAGGGTCTAGGCCCGAAACGTCAAGTTTTCCTGCTCCTATGATGCTGCTTGACCTGCTGTGTTCATCCAGCCCCATGCTTGTTATCTATAATAGAATTGTAATGCCGGATGCGTAATTTTGTACGTTATAACTTTTATCCCGTGAATTTATATGATCCTAAACTTAATAGATTAAATTTAGTGTCGTGGGATGGGTGGGGGGGCTGGATTTGTTGGATGAGTTACGTGGCCTAGCTATGAACCAATGGGATCGGAGGAAGGGGGCCCCATCGGACTGCTGCTGCAGGCAGCAGACATGCGAGGAAGCAACTGGCCTTGACTCATACGTCCACATTTTTAAAAAAGTAACGGATGTACGTCAGTCCAGCGGGCCCCAGGTCGCTGCATCAAAACCCAGCCAATTATGAGCAGGCACATTTGGATGATATGGTCAGTCATGCTAAAGACCGTATCGGAACTTAGGCAGCGTCAACTCCTCGAGAACAACCAACGTTTCAAGAGGCGTGCCCTTAGACGAAGACGAAGTAACGGATCAATGCAAGACAGAACAGACCGTGTCTAACCAGCACAGTCCGTCCACGGTAGCGGGTTGTATAGCTCTACGTAACACATGAGTAGATTTAGGAAGGGTTAAATCAAGTAGGAAACCCAAAATAAACACAAAGACCGCTTTGTGGAGCACCTACGCTCCAACGACAACACCTCCCAGTCGCGAACTACTTCAACTCCCCCTCCCATTCCCTGGACGACATGTCCATCCTGGGCCTCCTCCAGTGTCGCAACGATACCACCCGGAAATTGGAGGAAAAGCAACTCATATTCCGCCTTGGAACCCTACAACCCGATGGTCTCGATGTGGGCTTCACTAGCTTCAAAATCTCCCCAACCCCGTCCTCATCCCAAGACCAGCACCCCCTCTCATCCCCGCCTCCTTGACCTGACCGTCTTCTCTCCCAACTATCCGCTCCTCCCACCTCACTGACCAACCCCCATCCCCACTTCCTACCTACACTCACCTCTAGTAGCTTCATGCCCGCCTCCTTGACCTGTCCGTCTTACCTCCCACATATCTGCTCCACTATCCACCTTCTATCACCGCCTCCCCCTCTCTATTTATTTCAGAGCCCCCTTCCCCTCCCCCATTTCTGAAGCAGGGTCCCGACCGGAAACGTCAATTTTCCTGCTCCTCTGATCCTGTCTGGCCTGCTGTGCTCATCCAGCTCCACACCTTGCTATCTCAAGACTCCAGCACCGGCAGTTCCTACTATCTCTAAACCCAAAGTTTAGTTGTGCGAGTGTTGTTAATGATTTGTACGGGGCTCTTCCAGGGCGAGAGTCTAACTCAAAGTACGAGTGAAACTTTGCGGGTCTGACAGTGATAGAAAAAGAGTTAAGGTTTCGATTACTATGACCCATTCAGAACTAAAAGCAGCTAGAAAGTGGTGGTATATGTGCTGATTAATGGGTGAGCTGTTTGTGGGAAGAGAGGGAAACAAAAATAACTGCTGATGCTGGAATCCAAGGTAGAGAAGCAGGAGGCTGACAAAAAACAGCAAGCCAGGCAGCATCTGGGGGAAAGGAGCTGTCAATGTTTCGGCTATTACCCTTCTTCAGGACTGGAAGGCCGATAAGTGGAGATGGAGCCGAGGGAAAGGGGGGAAAAAGGGACATAGGCGTTAGACAAATGACAAAGGAAGTTGGGTAAATTTGAAACATCCCCAGAGTGGAGAGAGACGGGCTGAATAGCCAGCAGTCCCTGTGCTCTGTCAGCAGACTGTGAGAGTGGACACTGTGAATGACGAAGCTCATCCCAGGGCAATAGAGACGGGGACGCTTCTGCTGCTCATCACTCACATCACAATAGGGCTTGGCTGATTGACGGGAGCCCCCGACCAATAGAAGGAATCAGGGGGCGGCTCCAAGCAATCAGCGTGAAACTGGGTTGGAGCTAGACGGGACTATCAACGGCGCAGGCGCAGTGACGCTGTGACCGATGCGGGAGGTCAGCAAAAAGTGGGACGGGGCGAGGTATAGAGGAGACGGAATTAGTTTGCAAGACTGGGTTGTTTCATAAACACCCGGTGTAGGCCGCTGGATCCGATTTTGAAATACCCTTCCCGCATTCGCTACAAACAGGAAAGCTGCTGTATGTGAGATAAAAAGGTACTGCAGATGCTGGAGAATCCGAGATAACAAGCATGGGGCTGGATGAACACAGCAGGTCAAGCAGCATCATCCGAGATAAGGGTTTAGGCCCGAAACGTCAAGTTTTCCTGCTCCTATG
>JAHRHZ010000163.1:1357516-1382596 GCA_024137785.1 Ginglymostoma cirratum
TGACCTGCTGTGTTCATCCAGCCCCATGCTTGTTATCTAAGCTGCTGTATGTCTCAGTCGCTAACAGAGCATAGGGTCTGGGACAGCAAGGCGCATGGGCAGGGTTTGAGGCTTTACGCGCGGCAAACCCAAACCAAGAAAAATGTTCGGAGATAGTAGGAACTGCAGATGTGGAGCATCTGAGATAACAAGGTTTAGAGCTGATGAACACAGCAAGCCAAGCAGCATCGGAGGACCAGGAAAGCTGACGGTCTAGGCCCGAAAAATCAGCTTTCCTGCTCCTCTGATGCTCCTTGGCCTGCTGTGTTCATCCAGCTCTACAGCTTGTTATCCAAGAAAAATATTTGTCTAGATTTCTGTCTTGCACTGCCAGGGATTTTTTTCGTTTGTGAATTTGTTTTACAGGATATTAATTGAGAATAATTTGCAGTCCAGGATCTCAAAGCAAGTTCTAACACAGTCAGTGGAGTCATCAGGATGTGAACATTACTGGCATTCAACTGTGGAAGGAAAAGGTTTAGTCTGTTCTGTCTGTGGGAAAATATCTCCGATGTGGTTGTAACTTGAAAAGCAGCAAGATGTTAAAATATGGTTAGACTACCCATGGGTATGTGTTCAGTTCTGGACCGTGCAGCTTTGAAAGGAGTTCTTGGCCTGAGAGGGGTTACAGATTTTTCCAAATAACACTTCGCCTCTTTGAAAGAACTGTCATTTTTAGTCCCATTACATGATTTTTACCCTATAAATTCCCCTCATTCTCAAATACCTGCAAACTCTGGCTGAAAATTCCTTGTAGACTCGAGATCCAGCACACCTTCAGGTGGAACGTTCCAGATTCTGACAATTCTCTGTTGATTTAGAAACTGCTGAAGTTCATGTTGAGTCCAGAGGGTTATAAAGGGCTGAATTGAAAGATGAGAGGCTGTTCCCTGAGCTCCCATTGAGCTACATTGGAACAGGACAAGAGGCCGAGGTCAGTGAATGTGAGCAGACAAGTAAAATGATGAGGCTTCCCTGTGAGTTCTGCTTGGCTCAATGAGAATGCTCTGGAGTCGGGTGCAACCAAGGCAGGTAAGACAGAGAAGGTGAAGCTGAAAGTCTGAATGCAGTGCTCGGTCTCACTCCAGGCTGTTCAGAAAGTGTCACGGCCCCAACAGAAACAGATAATCGGTAAGTGATAGCTTTCTTTCCCCTTTATTCATTCATGGGACGAGGGCGTCGCTGGCTCAGCAGCATTTATTGCCAATCCCTAATTTCCCAGAGGGCAGTTCAGAGTCAACCACATTGCTGTGGGTCTGGAGTCACATGTAGGCCAGACCAGGTAAGGATGGCAGTATCCAACCCTAAAGGACATGAGTGAACCAGGTGGGTTTTTCCCAACAATCAGCGATGGATTCATGGTCATCATTGGATCCTTATTTCCAGATATTTGGGGCGGCACGGTGGCTCAGTGGTTAGCACTGCTGCCTCACAGCGCCAGGGACCCAGGTTCGATTCCAGCCTCAGGCGTCTGTCTGTGTGGAGTTTGCACATTCTCCCCGTGTCTGCGTGGGTTTCCTCCGGGTGCTCCGGTTTCCTCCCACAGTCCAAAGATGTGCAGGTTAGGTGGATTGGCCATGCTAAATTGCCCGTAGTGTTCAGGAAGGTGTGGGTTGTTGGGGTAGGTCTGGGTGGGATGCTCTGAGGTTCAGTGTGGACTTGTTGGGCCTAAGGGCCTGTTTCCACACTGTAGGGATTCTATGAATTCTATTCTATATGTTATTGAATTCAAATTCTACTATCTGCCGTGGCGGAATTCGAACTCGGGAACCCAGAATGCTATCTGGGTCTCTGGATTAACAGTCCAGCGATAATACCACTAGGCCATTGCCTCCCCTGCAGGGTATTTCCAATAGTTTTTAAAGTATAATGTATCAGCTTAAGAAAAGGTAGGGGCTTTCGATCAAACTAAAACTGTTTGAAATGAAGGAAGATCCTGAGATTAATTTATGGGAGTAACTATCTTAATCTGGAGAAAAGTCATGATAGGAGTCCTCAGACCCATGGTGTGCTCCTCTTGTACAATGTGGGAAATAAGGGTTGCTTCCAGTGTCCCTGACAGGTATATGTATAAGAAGTGTGTCCATCTGCAGCTACTGGTTGACTGCTTTCCAGAGCTGAAGCGGTGAGTGGGTTCACTGTGGAGCATCCGTGATCTTGAGAATGTTGTAGACAGCATATTTAGTGGTCACACTGTAGGTGATGATTACACAGGCAGAAAGGGAATGGGTGACTAACAGACAAAGTAGAAGGCTCAGGAAGGAAGTACAGGAGTCTGCAGTGGTCATTCCCCTCTCAAACAGCTTGATTGTTTTGGGGAGTGGCCTCTCAGTGGAAAGTAGCAAGAGCCAAATTCATGGCACCGTGGGTAGCTCTGCAGCACAGAAGGAGCGGGAAATGAGTAGCAGGCTAAAGTAATATAGGATTCGGTAGTAAGAGATACAGTCAGGCACTTCTCTGGTCGCAGACATAGATCCAGGATGGTACATTACCTCCATGGCACCTGGATCAAGGATGTCGTGGAGCAGCTGCAGGACATTCTGGAGTGGGAGAGTGATCAGCCACTGATCGTGAAACACATTGGCACCAGCGGCATATGAAAGCAAAGGGATGAGGACCTGAAAGCTGAATATGGGAAGATAGGAGATACATTAAAATGCATTATCTCAAAATTCGTAATGTCAGACTTACTATCAGTATTATGTGTTCGTGAGAGCAGGAATAGAAGATGAATAGATCAGATGAATGTGTGGCTGGAGAAATGGTGTACCAGAGAAGGCTTAGATTATTGAGGTATTGGGTCTGTCTCTGTGGAAGGTTGGACATGGGCAGAGTTGGGGCAAATCTTCTTATGGGGACTTTTTCTGGTTATGTTGGTGAGGTTTTAAACTGGTATGGCAGGGTGATTGGAACCAAAATGTAGGACTTGGTGTTACAGATTCAGATCAGGAAACAGGGGGTAGAACATTAGTTACTGATGTAGTCGGCAACTCAGAAAGACAAAAGAAACAAAGGTTAAACAAAGATCAAATCCCTCTTCATACATCAGTCCTGACACCACAGGGATCAGTCTGGTGAATCTTCTTTGGACTCTGTCATAGCCAGGGCATCCTTCCTTGGGAAAGAAGAACAATAGTGCACATAGTATTCCAGCTGTGGCCTCGCCTTGCAGAAGGATACTGAAAGCAGCAAATGCTGGAAGATCACAGCAAGTCAGGCAGCATCCAATGCCAGAAAGCTCTGATGAAGAGTCATGTAGACTCGAAACGTTAGCTTGCTCTCTTTCAGTGGATGTTGCTTGACCCGCTGTGATCTCCAGCATTTATTGTTTTCAGTGCAGGTTCCAGCATCTGCAGTAATTTGTTCCTACTTTACAGAAAGATATCCCTGTTCCTGTACTCAAATCCTCTTACTTTGAAGGCCAACATATTTGCATTTTTCACTGCTTGCCACACCTTCCTGCTTACCAGAGAGAATCATGAAACGAAATGGGGTCAGAGACTCTGATATAAAATTGTTGAACACAATATCCCCATCGTATCTGCCCGGGCTGGGCATCAAGCATCTATTCATGGTCATCCCATTTTCCAGCGTTCAGCCTGAAACCTAATACTATGGTGCTTTGTTTGATAATTTAAACACTTATTCAAGGTTGCAACGGTTCCTGCATCAGTCACGATTTCAGATGATCTCAGATTTGCTGAGTAACCTGGTGCCACCTGCTCGTAAGAGGAGGAATAGGAGGATAGAGCACATTAATGCATGGCTGAGGAGCTGGGGCAAGGAATCACATTTTTGGATCTGTGGAATTTCTTCTGTGGTTGATGTATGTGAGAAAGACAGGTTGCAGCTGATTTGCAACGGGACCAATATCCTGGCGGAGAGATTCGGCAGTGCTACTCGGGAGGGTTTAAACTAAAAAAGGCGATGGGGGTACCCAAACGAGATAGTGAGAAAAGATAACAGTCTGAGTCTAGAACATTTGACAAGTAGAGCAAGTCTAATATTCAAGGCACAAACAAAGCAGAGAACAAGTTAAGACTGATAAATTACACTGCATTTATTTCAGTGCAAGACGCTTAAAGGTAAGGTAGATGAGCTCAGGGCATGGCTGGCAACATGGGACTGGGATATAATAGCTATTGCAGAATCGTGGTTCAGGGAAAGGCAGGACTGGCAGCCTAACATTCCAGGGGATAGGAAGTGGAGTAGTGGATGCCAGAGCAGAGTGGCATTTTTAATTAAGGATAACATTGCTGCTGTTCTTAGTGAGGATATTCCAGGGAGTACATCCAGTAAGGTTATTTGGGTGCAACTGAGAAATAGGAAAGAGATGATCACCTTACTGGGATTGTGCTGTAGGTCCCCCAAACGTCAGTGGGAAATTGAGCAGTAAATTTGTAAGCAGGTCTGAAATATCTATAAGACTGATAGGATTGTAATGGTAAGAGGTGGCATGGTGGCTCAGTGGTCAGCACTGTTGCCTCACAGCGCCAGGGACCTGGGTTTGATCTACCCTCGGGCGACTATCTGTGCGGTGTTTGCACATTCTCCCCGTGTCTGCATGGGTTTCCTTGCGCAGTCCAAAGATGTACAGATTAGGTGTACTGGCTGTGCTAAATTGCCTATGGTGTCCAGGGATGTACAGGCTAGTTGAATTAGCCATGGGAAATGCAGAGTCACAGGGATGGGGTAGGATTTTCTTCAGAGCATTGGTGTTGACTCAATGGGCCGAATGGCTTGCTTCCACACCGTAGGGATTCTGTCCTATAGACTGGAACTGCCATAATGTTAAGGGCTTGGATGGAGAGGACTTTGTTAAGTGTGTATAAAAAAAATTCTTCTTCAGTATGTGGATGTACCTTCTAGGGAAAGACCAAAACTTAAACTACTCTTGGGAAATAAGGCAGGGCAAGTGACTGAGGTGCCAGCGGAGCAGCAATTTGGGGCCAGTGTTCACAATTCTATTAGTTTTAAAATAGCCATGGGAAAGGTAGACCAGATCTAAAAGTTAAAGTTCTAAATGAGAGGAATGCCACTTTTGGCCATATTTGGGAAGAATTTTCAAAAGTTGATTGGGGGCAGCTATTTGCATGTAAAGGTTGAAATATGGTTGGAAATAGGAGGTTTTCAAAAATGAGGTAACGAGAATTGAAAGGCAGTATGTTAGTGTGAAGGCTAAGGCTGATGGGTGTAGGGAATGCTGGATGACTAGAGAAATTGAAGCTCTGGTCAAGAAAAAGGTGTAAGAATATGGCTGGTATGGACAGCAGGAATCAAGTGAATCCTTCAAGGAGTATACTCAAGTGGGAAATCAGGAGGTCAAAACAGGGACACGAGATAGCTTTGGCAGATAGGGTTAAGGAGAGTCCAAAAATACTACAAATACACTAAGGGTAAAAGCGTAACTGGGGAGAGAATTGTGCCCCTTACAGATCAACATGGTATCTGTCTATGTGTGGAACCGCAGGAGATGGGTGAAAGACTAAATGAATATTTCAGTCAGTATTTACTGTGGAGAAGGATATGGAAGCTAGAGAGCTTGGAGAAATAAATAGTGATATCTTGAAAAGTGTCCGTATTACAGAGGAGGAGGTGCTGGATGTCTTAAAACAATTAAAGATGAGTAAGTCCCGAGACCTGTTCAGTTATATCTTTAGAATATTGTGGGAAACTAGGGAAGTGATTGCTGGGCCCCTTGCTGTAATATTTTGTCATCAATAGCCATGGGTGAGGTGCAGAAGAGTAGCGGTGGCTAATGTGACATTATTGAAGAAAGATGGTAGGGAAAAGCCAGGGAAATATAGATCAGTGAGCCTGATATCAGTGGTGGCTAAGTTGTTGCAGGGTATTCTGAGGGACAGCATTTGCATATATTTGGAAAGGCAAGGACTGATTAGGGAGTCAATGTGGCCTTGTGCATGGGAAACTATGTCTCATGAACTTGATTGAGTTTTTTGAAGAAGTGACAAAGAAGTTTGATGAAGGCAGAGTGGTGGACGTTGTCTATATGGACTTCAGCAAGGCATTCAACAAGATTCTGCATGGTAGACTGGTTAGCAAGGTTAGATCACATGGAATCCAGGGAGAGCTAACCATTTGGATACAAATTTGGTTTGAAGGTAGAAGACGGAGGGTGGTGGTGGAAGGTTGTTTACCCTGTAGAAGGCAGTGTGCTGAAAGTCTGCACACTGCTGCTGTAATTGGAACTTGGAGGCTGGAGTGGCAACACATGTTGCAAGAGAGAGCAGCTGGAGCTGGTTGAGGCTTAGGGCCTGGAGCCTCTGGTGCTGTAACCTGCCTATCAGGAGGCACTCGAACCTGGGATTCTGTATTGCTGCTGTCTTTGGGAGCCTGGTGGCCTGAATTTCTCCTCAGTGAGTTGAAGACTGCTTCAATAACGCCTGCTGTGCTGGGGAGAAGCTGCTGCTGACTGGGGCCTGGAGCATCCAGTGCAGCAGCCTGCCTTGCGCTAGGGACTTGCTGCTACCATGAAAAGTGAGGTGGTCTGCATTTCTATATTCAGCCTGGACTACTACTTCAGTCAGGGGATTCAGGCCTGGATAGTAATTGCCTGAACACTTGCAGTGAATGATTGTATTTTGGAGTCTGGGCCCTGGAACTGTTTGGAGCCATCTCCTTATTATTACATTGTGACTGCAGCCTATTTGCTGCCAGTGACTATTGCCTCTGAGCATTGGGAAGCTACTGTTTTGGAATTGTCCCAAGCTGCTAAGCAACCCGCAAGACTGGACTGACAGGCGATGCCTAATGGGACTCTCTCAGTTTCCTTTACCTACTACTTGTGTGAGGGGACGTGGTGGTCCTGATTTGGGGGCAATGGGGGCGTGATGGTGACCGTGGGGCGCTCCAAGACAACATCAAGGGTGGGGCCCAGTCGTTCTTATGTGGGACTGATTATAACCAGAGCAAGCCCCACTCCCCAGGGGGCCTCGTTGCCCTTTGACAAAACAGCTCAGGGTGAAATGTCACACTCCCCCTGACGTGACCAGAGGCCTTGGCAGGGGCAGTTAGTACCTCCATCATTGTCACTGTGTCAAAGATGGGAAGGCACTATTCTTCCTGAAGACTGAGCAGGTGGTACATCTCACCTTAGAGATGGGGCTTACTGTGGTTGGGACACCTTGCCTGTCGACTCTCTGGAGGTATTTGCTCAGAGGGGTCATTTTATCAAATTACCTCCCTTGTTCCATCGGAGCTCCTTCTCTCCCACCTCCGCCAGCTCAGGAAGGTGAGGTTGGGTGTGGTGCTGCTAATGCTGGTTTGAAGGAGACCTGTATGAGACACGTCTACTCTTTCCAACAACACGTTTTTGTCTGCCTGGCCCGGGAGGAGGTCACTTTGTCAGTTGAGCATTAACGTGCTGCTTAACGGGCACTCTGGTTAGCAGACAGTGTACCATGTCATGCCTGCAAGGAAGTGGTGCACCGCCAGAGGAACTGATCTGCCTCGAAGGTCACTGCCAAGACTCAAACAGCCACAGCTAGCACCGTCTCCCCTCCCCTCAAGACATCCCCTCAGCCCCCGCGGGAGTGGGTCTCCTCACTTATGAACACCAGTGGGGTGGTTGGAGAGCATCTGCAGGGGAGGAAAGCCCCGAGGAAGCCTAAACATTTGGGGGCGGCCTTCCAGGAGAATTCCCCAAGTGACCTCGAGGCCATCAGCCCCCAGCTTGGGGAGGGATCTCTCACAAAGGATAGCGGTCCTGGGCCTGACAGAAAGGCATGGGATTTGGAGCCTGGCCCGGGGCCCATCGACGATGAAAGTGCGGGTGAGAACGAGGTGCCCCGTGTGCTGCAAAGCCCGTGAGGGACAAGAAAAAAGTGAGGATGGTTGAGAGGGAGGGGTGGCAACAAGCCATTGGTGAGATGGAGATGTCTTTTATTCCTCAGCTTCCTGGAAAAGGCTCCGCCCCTTAGGATCGGAGGCCCGGGGGTGACAAACGTCCCCTTCCCTGACCGCTCCCTCGGTTCACTGCAACTGGGCCAGGCACCTGAGAGGGTGAGGTGGGTGTGGCTGCTGAGGTCTTGCTGATGCCACAAGAATTGTAAGGCCTCGAAGTGCTGCCTGTGCACTGCGGTGGAGATAGTTACCTTGAGGGCACCTTGGATGGTAGTGATGAAGGAAACAGGCCTTTTATGTCAGGCAGCCCTGCCCTTCACTGAGGATCCTTTCCCAGACATGGCATCAATGTGGATTTCACAAGCACCAGGAGTGGAGCAGGTTGCCCGGGGCCTGACGTTTTAGCCAACGTTTTAGTTGAGTCTGGTATAATCCAAGACCGGAGGTCCCTGCAAAGAATCCTCCTGCCTTTGATCCTGGGGATGGCAGGGACCATCCGGTGACCCCGGACCAACCCCCACACCTGATGCAGGGATGGGTCAGGGGTCGGAGGCAACGACCTGGAGGAGGACTGGGTGTTGATTGTGAGCACCACCGAGTTAGACGAGGTGGAGAGAAACATGGTGTTTGCAGACAAAGTCCCCCCTATTCCCCATCAGGACTTTTTGCTAGCGATGCTTTGTCGCTGAGATGGCTATGGAAAGGTGGAATTCTCTACCGCTTTGAGTCATATCTGCCCGGTAGCTATTGGCAACTCCAGGAATGGACAAAAATGTGAAGTGGTGGTGCCAGGGATTCCTTTGCAGTGTCCTCAGGAAGTGGAAGGGAAAAAGAGTCCTTCCTTGCTCATTAAGTTGGGGTCCATGGTTTTAAATGGTGCTGGTGGCACATACTGCAGCCATGAAGATATCCTCAGTACTGACAGCAGTGGACAGATTTTTGTATCGCCTCGCTCCTCAAGGAATGAAAGTACGTGGTGAGCCTCCTGCAAGAAACACACAACGTTTTGGGAGACAAAGCTACGTGGCTCGTGGAGTGGTGGGGGAATTTTGTTTTATTCAGGAATAGTTAGTAGTTAGGGGGGAAATTGTAAGATTTGTTAGTTGTTCTGTTAATTTGTTCACTGTTAGAGTTAGATAAATTGTTATTTGTTGATTATAGAGTGAGTGAAAGGATTTCATTTCATTTAACCACTCCTTCATAACAGATCGAGGGTTGAGAGGCAGGTTATAGCACTTTTCACACATCTTTTAACCGATCAGGAGGCGAGGCGAACCTCTCTAGGTGTTTCAGCTTTAATTATTGGGGGTAGAAGAGAGGGAAAGCAGCATCAACATCTGCTTTGTAACAGATTGCGGGCTTGAGTCTGGGATCCGTCTGGTTCATGCATGGAATCTGAACAGATTTGAACAGATTCTGGGTATTAAAGTTTCCAGAGATTTGAACAGACTTGGGGATCAGCGTCATAGACCTTTAAGTAAAACTTAGGTGAGAAGTGGAAAATCTGTTTAATTTTGGTTACTTGTGGTCGGTTAAATCAAAAGTGGGGAAAATAGCTCTTTACATTGCTAAAGAGGTTCTGGGCTTTGAGGATGCTTCCCAAATTTGCCAAGAAAGTTTAGAAAGACAGAGAAAGGATAGACTTTTAGATAGCAAATAGGCTAGATTTGGGTTTAGTAATGGAGTTGGTCATGCACTTAGGTATACCAGAGAAACAGGCAAGTGCAATAAAGTTAGAAAAAATTGTTGAAAATTAGACAATTGGAGTTAGAAGATAAAGAAAAGAGCCCGGGCAGAAGAGGAAGAAAGGGAGTTTGAAATGGTTTGAATTACAATTACAAGCAGAGGAAAGACAAAAAGAAAAAGAGAGAGATAAAAGAATATAGGGACACCTACAATGCTGTTAGGGAGAAGTTCCTGGATTTTGACCCAATGACAGTGAAGCAATAGTCAATATAGTTCCAAGTGAGAATGGTGTGCAACATGGAAGGGTGTTTGCAGGTGGTGATGGTCTCATGTAACTGCTGCCTTTATTCTTCTCACACTTTAGAGGTTGAGCATAAACGTTGCTGATTCACAGCAGATCTAACTCCAGTGTTCACCTGTGAACTCGCTCATGTTTTTGCAGATTTGATGACTGAGTGAATCCCTTCCCACACTCAGAACAGATGAACGGCCTGTCCCCAGTATAAACTTGCTGGTGTTTCTGTAGGCCAGATAAATCCCTGAATCACTCCCCACATTTGGAACATTTGAAAGGTTTCTCCCCAGTGTGAGTTTGCTGGTGTTTCAGCAGGCTTGATGACTGAGTGAATTCTTTGCCACAGTCAGAGCAGGTAAATGGCCTCTCCCCAGTGTGAACTCATGCAGCTGCAGACTGGATAACTGAGTGACTATCTTTCCACAGTCCAAGCAGACAGCTGGGCTCTGTCTAACTGAATTTCTTCCCATACTCAACAGGTGAACGGTCTCTCTCTAGGGGCAGCACATTGGTGTTTCCCTAGGGTAGACAAATCAGGGAAACCCATTCCACATAGTGAGCAGGTGAATGGCCTCTACCTGGTGTGACCAAGTTGATGAAATTCCAGAATTGACAGCGTATGGAATCCCTTCCCATTATCTTCAAACTTGCCAGTGAGGTGGCTCAGTGGTTAGCACTGCAGCCTCACAGCACTAGGATCCTTGGTTTGATTCCAGCCTCAGGTGACTGTCCCTGTATCTGCATGGGTTTCCTCTGGGTGCTCTGGTTTCCTCCCACAGTCCAAAGAGCAAGTAAGGCAGGTTGCCCACGCTAAATTGCCCTTGGTGCCCAGGGATGTGCAGGCTAGGTGGTTGGATGGGCTGACATGACTGTTTCCACACAGGAGGCATTCTAGGATTCCATGGTTTCTCCATATTGAGGATGTGGTTGTGTGTCTGAAAGTTCAACAATCAATTCACACCACCCGTACACACACAAACACAAATGGGTATGGTCTTTACTCACAGAGAATGGTGCAATACTTCAGGTCATGCAACTGATTGAAGCTATTTCCACAATCAGTTTACTGAAAGACTCCTCCTTTGGGGTGTGCATCTGCTTTTTGAATTAAATTGATGTTTAAAAACTTCGATACAGACAGAACAGACGTATGTTTCTCCATTTATGGTTATTTAAGCTCTAGTTAATTAAGTCACTATCCTCACATGATGTTTGTTTTGAGATTCCTTTCTGCAAATCATCCCCTTCTGGCATCCTGTAATAATAAAATGAATAAATACAGATTAGAAATTCAAAACAGACAATTCTAGTTTCTCTAGAATGGGTTATTCCTTTCCCTTCCCCCAAATCTGTAATCCCACAGTCCTTCTTGTCATTCTCATTCTGTTTGTCCTTAATGTACACTCTCCCCATTCTCCAGAAGGTGCTACTAAAAAGATCCGTGCTGGGCAGACTCTGCGCCCTTCCTGGTTTCAGTTCCTTTCCGAGATAGTAGGAACTGCAGATGCTGGAGAATCTGAGATAACAAGGTGTAGAGCTGGATGAACACAGCAGCCCAAGCAGCATCAGAGGAGCAGGAAAGCTGACATTTCGGGCCTAGACCCGTCTTCAGAAATGGGGGAGGGGAAGGGGATCCTGAAATAAATAGGGAGGCGGGGGAGGTGGATAGAAGATGGATAAAGGAGAATATAGGTGGAGAGGAAACAGACAGGTCAAAGAGGCAGGGGTGGATCCAGTAAAGGTGAGTGTAGGTGGGGAGTTAGGGAGGGGTTAGGTCACTCCAGGGAGGACGGACAGGTTAAGGGGGCAGGATGAGGCTAGTGGGTAGGAGATGGGGGTGGGGCTTGAGGTGGAAGGAGGGGATAGGTGGGAGGAAGGACAGGTCAGGGAGGCGGGGACGAGCTGGGCTGGTTTTGGGATGTGGTAGGGGGAGGGGAGAGTTTGAAGCTTGTGAAGTCCACATTGATACCATTGAGCTGCAGGGTTCCCAAGCGAAATATGAAGTGCTGTTCCTGCAACCTTCGGGTGGCATCGTTGTGGCACTAGAGGAGACCCAAGATGGACATGTCATCCAAGGAGTGGGAGTTGAAATGGTTCATGACTGGGAGGTGCAGTTGTTTGTTGCGAACCAAGCATAGGCCTTTCCCTTCGGTTGCTACAAGTCAATAATTTAATCTTAGGTTTTTTTCCCTAAAAAAAGTAAGATATAATATACTGTAGTGCTCACAGATATTGGACAGAGGAGGAAGGTTCAGTCTGGGTGAAGCTCAATTTTCATTGAGGGAGAGAGAGAAACAGCAGCTTTGCTGGGCAGCAGTGAGCAGCTTCAGAAGCTCAAAAACTGAAAGAACTGTGGTTGCTGGAAGTGAGAAACAAAAACAGAAATCACAGGAAACATTTAGCAGTCTGGCAGCATTTGTGGTGAGAAATCAGGTGTGAAATGTTTCAGGTCCAGCGGTGCTTCTTCAGAAGCTTATTGTCCAATGTCCACACTGAGACGATACAGGAGAATACGGGAGATGATAGGGGTGTACAAAATGATCAGAGGTATAGATAGAGTGACAGTCAGAGACTTTTACCTCGGGTGGAGGTAGCTTTTATGAGGGGACATAGTTTTAAAGTGAAAGAAGGTAGATATTGGGGAGACGTCAGAGGTAGGTTCTTTACTCAGAGAGTGGTAGGGGCATGGAATGCATTGCTGGATAGGGTAGTGGAGTTGGCCTCATTAGGGGCATTTAAGCGGCTATTAGATAGACATATGGATGATAGTATAAGGTAGCGGTGGAGGTTAGATAGACTTTAGGTTTCGGGTAAAAGTTCAGCACAACATCGTGGGCCAAAGGGCCTGTACAACTGTGCTATACTGTTCTATGTTCTATCTGATTGGCTGGAGGACCAAAGGACTTCTGATCCTCATCCATTTCCCATTGGTCAATATCCAGTATTATGACGATTTCGGGGGGTGGAATTTGGATCCACTTGGAGCTGGAGACACTTTGACTCTCATGATCTGAGTGGCCGTCCCACACAAACAGCAGGTGCTGTTGTTCTCCAGCAGATCACAGAGTGGAATGCATTTCCAGCCAGATCCCTCTTGCACATAACTCCAGCACCCACCCTCACCACGTGTTCCTGGACACACACACACAATTGCCTGTCTCTGCAAAGTGGGATGAAAAGTGTGCGGCAGAAGTTGGTGAGACATATCACCACTCAGTCACACAGTACATGTGGGCTGTCACTGGATTTTATTGTGAGACCCCTTAGCCACTTTGCGGAGAGTCGTCGTGGGGACTCCAACTGCTTCCCCCCCACCCCTTGCCGAACAATGGGGATGCAACGACCTAGTGGTATTATTGCTAGACTGTTAATAGTGATCCAGATAACATTCTGGGGAGCCAGGTTCCCATGGCAGATGGTGGAATTTGAATTCTACAAAGTACCTGGAATTAAAAATCCAATGATGACCATGAATCCATTGTGGATTATCAGGAAAAAAAAACCCATCTGGTTCACTAATGCCCTTTAGGGAAGGAAACTGCCATCCCTTACCTGGTCTAGCCTACATGTGCCTCCAGACCCACAGCAATGCAATTGACTCTGAACTTCCCTGTGGGCAAATAGGAATGGGCAATAAATGCTGCCTTGTCAGCAATGCCCTCATCCCATGAATGTATTAAAAACAAAACCAGGCCTTGCTATCACATAGTCTGCTGTTACACACTACCTATTGTTAGCTATTAATGGTGTCCACTAATAGCTATTCACTTTCCTAGCCAGATCGTTATCCACTCCCTTTTCCGTTCAACTGTTCTTTCTTTGGGCCCTATTATTTACTCTTTAGCCCCTCTCGTCACCCTGTCTTCTGCACATAAGCAGACATTTTTCTAGCTACCATCAGTCTGAGAAAGGGTCACCAGACCCTAAACATTAACTCTTGATTTCCTTTCGCAGATGCTGCCAGACCTGCTGAGTTTTTCCAGCAACTTCTGTTTTTGTGATTGTGAAAATGAGTCCAGGAAGCATCTTCAGCGAAGGAGATTTGGGCTAAAAGCAAGGAGATAGTTGGATGAGTTTGTTTTTCTAGCTTACATAAGGAGGGAGTATGCGGGATATAGTGATTTATACTTTTAGACTGAGAAATGTATTTACACCATCCAGAAATATGTGCGCTGAATGTCTGTCCAGCACTTACCTTTTGTAAGATCATATTCTTCTTCTTGAGCTGTCACCGTGGTTTAAGGATGATTTTCTTCCACCCCAGCGTTGGATACCTGTGGTTATTAAATAGTTCAATGCTGGATCTACAAGCATTGCCACATGTGGGGCAGGTGATATTTGCTGAAGGGAGTGGTATGATGCTTAGATATTCAAATGCTTCTTCCATTAGTAACCTTTATTCACCATCTAGGCCTGTTGGAGATGCTCAAAACGGTTGATTTCTTCACAGATGCTTTTTCTCCAAATGAATCTTATTTGGCCAAACATTCCACCAAGCGAATTGGGATATTGCCTTTTTTCAGAAAAAAAAAATTGTATACTGAACACATTTCTTTTCCAACTAGGAAATCTCTTTCTGAGCAAATGCTTGCTTAGATTAGGGAGCTTATTTTGGAAGTCCTGTGTCAGGCATGCTGATGATGTAAACTGCCTAATGCAGCTGATTGATCATTAGCAATGCCTTGGTTCAAAGCTCTTTGGTCTGATCTGCACTTTTGATAACCACTTGCCTGAACTGTACAATCTGACAGCACTGCATCTAACAGTTGCAGGGTGAGGAATGGAGTGAAACAGATGCCAACGCCAAATCAACAACCCATAAGGACACCTGATAGTCATGGATAATAATAACTTCTTTCAGGAAGATGTAACATTGTGACAGAGAATGATGAGACAAGAAATTAGATCAATGCATTTAAAATCTAGAAATGAATTTTATTGACTCACCGCTTCCCAAAATTTTCCAGTTTCATTCCTTTTCATACCTCAGAATCTGTGTCACCCAAAAGTAAAGTGTTTTTGGGCTGATAATGGGGGAAGGGGAGGCAGCTGGGGTATTAATATCAGATTATTAATGTATTTGGACTTTGATTATTAATGAAATAACTTTGAGATTGTACAACCTTTACAATCAGCAAGTGACTTTAAAGAAACAGGATCCTAATATTGATGTAATAAGGTTCTGATTATTAATTACAATAACTTTGTGATTTCACAAATTAGTGGTGATTATTGGTGAAATTATTTCTCAATTATTGAAGGAAGCAGCAAGACATTATTAATGAAATGGGAACTCTAAATAATTAAACCATGATTCATCATAAACCCATACAATAAAATCTTAACAGCTCAGAAGGTAGCCATTGGTCCCATTGTGTTGATACTGTCTCTGAAAATGCTGACAATCTGTGCCACTCCCCACCACCTTCTTCCTCATTCTGAAAACTTTTCCTTATAGGAGAAGAGTTGAAGTCAGTTTTGAAACTTACTGTCGAATCTGCTTCCACTACACATTCAGATAATATCCTCCAGATCATCCAAATTAACTCAGTAAAATCATTTTCCCTCATACTTATCTGGATTTTTTGCCACTTACTTTAAAGTTATGTTACCAATCATCCTGCAGTGGAATCAATATAGATGCAAACTTCTAAAATATTTCTATATGTGGATGAAATTACTCTTTACCCATGTGTGCTTGAAGGCAAATAACATGCAATATGAAGTGATATGCAATCAGAAGCTAATTTTGAAGTCAAATTTAATAGATTGTCTGGTTGAGCCTTAGACATTTCCCAGGGAGAGGGATGACTTGGTAGTTAAGGAACAGTGGTGACTGAAGACAATGGCTTTGGTCTTCTTAATTTTCATTTGGAGGATATTTTTGCTCATCTGCCATGTACGTGCAGTAATCAAGTTGATAACTTAGCAACAGTGGAGGAATGGAGGTGGATGGTAGTGAGGTGGAGTGGAATGTTGTTAGTGGACGTGTTTAAAGTAACAGTTTTAGGATAATGTTGCCCAGTGGATGAGAAATATGAAGGGCCAAGCATAGATCCTTGGAGGACACCCTGGGAATCAGACTGAAGGACTCACAGTTGGGTTAAATGGACAAGATGAGCACTGACAGGGCATGATGGAAATAGGACATTGGAGAATATGCGTTGGCGGGTTCAAAGAACTTTAGAGGCAGTTCGGCCTGATGAGCTCCGGGAAGTGAGGAACACAGCAGAGAGAATGGATCAGGTGGTCTTACTCTGAGTGACAAAGTTAACAGTCCCTCATATTGTTAGAATTGAAAAAGGAAGACATGAGGAAAGCCCTTCAACGTGGAGCAGGAGTGGACCATTCAGCCTCTGAGCCTGCTGCACCATTCAATTAAATCATGACTGGTCATTTTTTTTCTGGAGTATTCCCATTATGTCATTCACTTCACGAAACTACTGATTTATGATTTAAACATCCCCAATGATTGAGGTTCCATGAACTTCTCGTTAGAGAATTCCAAAGATTCACCACCCTCTGAGTGAAAAGATTCTCCTCACCCTGATTTATACCTTATTTCTGTGACAATGTCCCCTGGTTATTGACTCACCTGCCAGGGGAAAAATCCGAGCGACATCCACGTTGTAAGAATCAGGTAAGTTTCAATGAGATCACTGTCATGCTCCAAATGTTATGATGCCACTGGATGGTACTACAGGATCTCTGAGTGAAACCTGGCTTGATAGATCATAAATTTTATGTTTGAAATTTGGAGAGGACCGTGATTAGATACTGAACATATTCACATGATACTGCCAATGTTTTTTCAATAAACAACACGTTTTGTATATATGACAATTTTAAAAGACCTCAACATAAACAGCAGTTTAATCCATTTTTCCTGAAACATCCTTTACAAATGCTCAGTGAAGTATCACTCCTATCTTTTTTTTATTCATTCATGAGATGTGAGTGTTGTTGGCTCTGCCAGCATTTATTGCCCAACCCGAATTGCCCAGGAAAAGGTGGTGGTGATCTGATTTCTTGAATATTTGCAGTCTTTGGGCTATCAAGGCACTGACTGTGCTGTTAAGAAGGGTTCCGTATTCCTGACCTAGTGATGATGAAAGAAGATGATTTGGCCCAAGTTATGATGGGGTATGGGTTGACAGCAAAATTGCGATGTGGTATTCCCATGCATGTACTGTCTTTGTCTTTGTCGGTAACAGGTTGTGAGAAAGTTCTGTTGGAGGAGCCTTGGTGAGTTACTACAGTGTACCTTGTAGATGGTACACATTTCTGCAACTGTGCATCAGTGATGAGGGAGTGAATGTTGAAGCTGATAGTTAGGATGCCAATCTGGGAGGCTTTTGCATTTTTTGCATTCATATACCAAAGCAATATTTACAGTCCACCTTTGTTTCCTGTGAGCTTCCATATGTCTTCGATTTCATTAGTTTCTTGATCATCTTTTGTTAGATTAAAAATTACTCCCAATGCCTCGGTTTATCGCTTTTTTGTGCAAACTTCAAAACCACTATCTTTGATTTGATGTAATCTTTCAGTTCTTTTGTCAGCCACAGTTGACTTATTTTTCCTGCTGCAAATTTCTGTCTTCAGGAAATGCATAATTGTTGTAAACCATGCAATACATCTTCAAATCCTATTACTACCTGTGTATTTTCAAATCACTGTGTGTTTTTCCAATCCCTCACAGCCAACTTGCCATTCCAATCTTCATACTTACATTGTTCAGGTTTGAGATCCTAACTCCAGAATGAACTATATCATTTCCAAACTCGACTAAAAGTTCCACATTATGGTCTGTGTTCAACAAAGGTCCCTTAACAGTAAAGTTATAAATTACAGTTTCTCTTTACAGAACCTAAAACAATATGATTCCTGCTTGGTCCTTCAATGTTCTGCTTCAGAAATGCTTCAGTACGAACTGCAGATATTCACCTTCCACAGCATTCATGCTGAGTAGCTGCTCCCACTTTATATGTGAAATGAAATCACCTGTTATTACTTACAGCCCATATTACATGGGCATCTAGCTTTCTGATTTATATTCAAAGGAATTGTTTGGGATATTAAATAGATTCAGCAGACTATGTGTTCAATTAAAATCCAAATATTTATCTTTACCCATAGGGTTACCACATAAAGCTGGGCTGGATGTTTTAATATACTTTTATCCTGGATGTGATTAACAGAAAAATACAGACTCCTGAAATCACTCGTAAACTCGCTGCTGTCTCAGCAAGTGTGCCAATCAAGTGGGATTTCTGAGGGAATCCTTTCCCACATTCAATGCAGATGAATGGCTTTTCTCCAGTGTGAAAATGCTGGTGTACAGTGAGTTGGGATGATCATCTGTACCCAGTCCCACAGTAAGGGCACTGAATGGTCTCTTGTTGGTGTGAACATTGTAGCATCAATTCCCCAGAACTTTTAAAACACTTGCCTCATTCTGGACATTTAAAAGGCCTCTCATTAGAGTGAACGTGTTGATGGCGTATCAGATCCCAGGATCTTACATAGCACTTCCCACAGTGTGTACACTTAAAAGGTCTCTCCCCTGTGTGAACTCGCTGGTGTGTCAACAAGTGAATTTTCTGAGTAAATCCCTTCCCACACTCGGAGCAGGTGAATGGTCTCTCTCCGGTGTGAGTACGCTGGTGTGCAGTGAGACGAGATGACCACTTGAACCCAGTCCCACAGTGAGAGCACCTGAACGGTCTGTCATCGGTGTGAACACGTTGGTGCAACTTCAGCTCCCCTGAGCTTTTATAACTCCTCCCACAGTCTGGACATTTGAAGGGTCTCTCCTCAGTGTGAACTCGCTGGTGTGCCTTAAGGTGGAAAGACTCACAAAATCCCTTCCCACACTCGGTGCAGGTGAATGGCCTCTCCCCAGAATGAACTCGTTGATGCTTCAACAGAGTGGAGAACCGAATGAATACCTGCCCACATTCAGAGCAGATGAATGACCTCTCCCCAGTGTGAAGACGCTGATGTAGAGTGAGTTGGGACGATCTCTTGAACCCGTTTCCACAGTGAGAGCATCTGAATGGTCTCTCGTCAGTGTGAACACGTTGGTGGACGATCAGCTCCCCAGAACCCTTAAAGCACTTCCCGCACTCTGAACATTTAAAAGGTCTCTCGTCAGTGTGAACACGTTGATGAGACTGCAGATAGTGGGAACTTTTAAAGCACTTCCCACAGTCTGTACATTTAAAAGGTCTGTCTTCAGTATGAACCTGCTGATGTGACTTGAGATGGGATGATTGAGTGAATCCAATTCCACATTCAGAGCAGGTGAATGGCCTCTCCCCAGTGTGGATGCGCTGGTGAACAGTGAGTTGAGATGACCACTTGAAGCCAGCCCCACAGTCACAGCACCTGAACCGTCTCTCCCCAGTGTGAACACGCCGATGGGACATCAGCTCACTGGAACTTTTAAAACATTTCCCACAGTCTGGACATTTAAAAGGTCTCTCCTCAGTGTGAACACGCCGATGGGACATCAGATCACTGGAACTTTTAAAGTACTTCCCACAGTCTGGACATTTAAAAGGTCTCTCCTCGCTGTGAACTCTCTGGTGTTTCAACAGAGTGGATAACTGAGTGAATCCCCTCCCACAAAGGGAGCAGATGAATGGCCTTTCCCCAGTGTGAACACGTTGATGAATTTCAAGCGCAGAACGGTGACTGAACCCTTTCTCACAGTACCCGCATTTCCACGGTTTCTCCCCAGCATGATTGCATTTGTGGTTCTTGAGGCCACTTGATTGGCTGAAGCCTTCTCTGCACACAGAACACATGTATCTGTTCTCCTCACTGTGAACAGTGCTTTCTCCTTCCACGTTTAAAATCTGTTGATAGTCTAGTTGTGACGAATTGGGTGACTCCATGAGATCACAGTGTGATGCTTGATTTCAGTAGCCTGACTTCAGATCCTCTTCTTTTCGTACCCTGTTAATTGATATAAACAGAAAAACTGAATGAGACAGAAGTCACAAAGACATAAATACAGGTTGCGAAATTATAGTGAGTGAATCTGGTAATAAGTGGGGGCAGAGGGGTGGCATTTTGGACAAGTGACCATCAGAGCTGCTGCTTTGTCATAGAAACGGATCTGAGGCTGATTCAATTCGATAAGGAACTTACTGTGTCTGCTCGGGCCTGCACAAGACAGTAGTACAATTATGGAGCAGAGTGAGAGAGAAAACAGACAGACATGGGAAGGAAGTCGAAGAGGTAGGATGCAAAGAAAGGGGACTCTATATATCTAAACTTGTCCAGAAATTTGACAGGATTTTCACCAGCGCAAAGGCTTGGGGCAGTAGATCTAAGTAAATGCCATCACCACCAAGTTACCGTTCAAGTCACACCATCCTGACCTGTTTGACATCCATTACTGAAGGAACAGCGACTTCCTTTGAGCAAATGTTAGAAGGATGAAAGTCAGTGCCCTCAATCCCTGCTACGAACTTCATCCCCCAGGTGCCAACTGAATCTCTATCCCTGGCAACTGTCTGGTGCTGAAGCAGACTGTTCAAAACCTTGGTGCCATTATTTCACCCCCAAACCACATGTCCATGTCATCAATAAAGTAAAACCACCTATTTCCACCTCAGTATCATCACTGACTTCACCCCAGTCTCAACTCATCTGCTTCTGAAGCTCTCATCCATTCCATTATTCTCTGTAGATATCAATCGCAACACCTCTCACATTCACTCATTCCCCACCCTCTGCTGCCAGATTTCTCATTCACACTAGCTTCACGTAGATCCATCCCCAATGACGTCACAAGTCACACAGACGTCGCGCATGCGCTTTACTGCACCTTGACCCTATAAAAATGAAGGCCCTCTGCAACCTGCTCGCCCTTCCAATTCCCTCAACAAAAAAATGGCCGCTGTAAACCAGTGCCTCTTCCCAGGACAAAGACCGCCATCTTCTACCGCGGGGCCGGGAGAGTCTTATTCGGGCTTTGAGACATACACAAGGTGTTTATGAAGTGTCTCCGCTCATTGCTGTCCCACAACGGCTCCGCTGTCCTCCTTCTGCCATCGATCGCTTCCGCCGGAGAAACGAACTCCATGTCTCCCAGTCCGGATTGAAGTGACACTGCGCATGCCCCAGATACAAACCAAACCGCGCTTGCGCCTGAGCTGTTGCTGAGTGCGTAGAGAATATTAGTATACACAGGGAATGTTAGGGAGAAGGATCACCGTTCACAATTGCTCTGGGGACTTAAAACGAAGTTCCCTACTCGAGTTCCGTAATTTAATTGGAAATATGTAAATTATCGTGATCTGCATCTCAACTATTTATTAAGATGTCTCACTGATTTCTTAGAGAGGTGTAATGCAGTACTATGTAGTGAGAATGAAAGGAACTTGGAAAACTTTTCGCTTCTTCCCTTTCTGACCGATCCTGAAGCGTTCACTCCCCGCCAATTCTCTAGCCCCGCTCCTCATTCACTCTGACTGGTCAGAAGACGGGCTGCAGCACCGTGCTTCAGTTCCGTTCCCTGCTCCCATTGGCAGAGTTTGGTTCAGTCGCGACAAACACCGAAGTTGCTGGAAAAGCTCAGCAGGTCTGCCAGAGTTAATGTTTCGGCCCAGTTACTCTTCCTCAGAGCTGGTTCAGTCGCTACTCAGCAGCTGTGCACTAGAAACATATTAGGGCAGAATGAGACAATCCTTCCTAACAAATCAGAGCAGCCCTCTTGTGATTAAGTGGTATGTCCCTACTCTTGGACCAGGAGACCTAGGTTCAATTCCCACCTACTGCAGTGGTGTTTAATAACATCTTTGAACAGGTTCATTAGAAAAAAGGGAAGTCAAGGAGAGAATAAAAACAAAAAAAATGCATACAATGTGGTGAAGATCGGTAGGAAGACAGAGGAATGCAAGGAGTTTAAACACCAGCAAAGGACAATTACAAAAGCAATATGAGGGAGATGAAATATGACAATAAGCGAGCTAGTAACATAAAAGAATATTTAAAGAGATTTTGTTACATGTACAGAGGTAAGACTAAACATTAGACAACTGGAAAATGGGGCTGGAAAAGTAGTAATGGGAAACGAAGAAACGGTGGAGGATCTGAACAGTGACTTTGCATTAGTTTTCATCGTGGAAAACACCAGAAGCCTACCAGAACTTCAAGAAAGTCAGGTCAGAGGTCAGTTTAGTGGCCGTCATGAAGGAGAAGGGCAATCTAAAGGGTCTGAAGATGAATAAATCACATGGACTAGATGGACGACAGCCGAGGATTCTGAAGGAGATAGCTGAGAAGATTGTAGAAGCGTTAGTAGTGATCTTCCGGGCATCACTGGAGTCAGGGCTGGTTCCAGAAAACTGAAAAATGGCTAATATAGTCCCTCTGTTAAAGAAGGGAGGGAGGCAGAAGATTGGAAATTACAGGCCAATTAGCTTGACCTCAGTTATTGGTAAGATTTTAGAGTTCATTATTAAGGATGATATTTTGGAGTACTTGGAACTGCTTGGTAAAATGGGGCTTAGTTAGCACAGGTTCGACAAGGGAAGGTCATGCTTGACATAGAACATTACAGCGCAGTACAGGCCCTTTGACCCTCGATGTTGCGCCGACCTGTGAAACCAATCTGAAGCCCATCTAACCTACGCTATTCCATTATCATCCATATGCTTATCCAACGACCATTTAAATGCCCTTAAAGTTGGTGAGTCGACAACTGCTGCAGGCAAGGCATTCCACGCCCTTACGACTCTCCGAGTAAAGAATCTACCTCTGACATCTGTCCTGTATCTATCACCCCTAAATTTAAAGCTATGTCCCCTCGTGCTAGCCGTCATCATCCGAGGAAAAAGGCTCTCACAGTCCCCCCTATCCAATCGTCTGATCATCTTGTATGTCTCTATTAAGTCACCTCTTAACCTTCTTCTCTCTAACAAAAACAGCCTCAAGTCCCTCAGCCTTTCCTCATAAGACCTTCCCTCCATACCAGGCAACATCCTGGTAAATCTCCTCTACACCCTTTCCACATCCTTCCTATAATGTGGTGACCAGAACTGTACGCAATACTCCAAATGCGGCCACACCAGAGTTTTGTACAGCTGCAACATGACGTCATGGCTCTGAAACTCAATCCCTCTACCAATAAAACCTAACACACCGTACGTCTTCTTAACAACCCTACCAACCTGAGTGGCAACTTTCAGGGATCTATGCACATGGACACAGAGATCTCTCTGCTCATCCACACTACCAAGAATCTTACCATTAGCCCAGTACTCTGTATTCCTGTTACTCCTTCCAAAGTGAATCACCTCACACTTTTCCGCATTAAACTCCATTTGCCACCTCTCAGCTCTGCAGCTTATCTATGTCCCTCTGTCACCTGCAACATCCTTCCGCACTATCCACAACTCCACTGACTTTAGTGCCATCTGCAAATTTACTAATCCATCCTTCTACGGTCTCATCCAGGTCATTTATAAAAATGACAAACAGCAGTGGCTCCAAAACAGATCCTTGCGGTACACCACTAGTAACTGAACTCCAGGATGAACATTTCCCATCAACCACCACCCTCTGTCTTCTTACAGCTAGCCAATTTCTGATCAAAACCACCAAATCACCCTCAATCCCATGCCTCCAAATTTTCTGCAATAGCCTAGCGTGGGGAACCTTATCAAACGCTTTACTGAAATCCATATATACCACATCAACCGCTTTACCCTCATCCATCTGTTTAGTCACCTCAAAGAACTCAATAAGGTTTGTGAGGCACGACCTACCCTTCACAAAACCGTGTTGACTATCCCTAAACAAATTATTCCTTTCTAGATGATTATAAATCCTATCTCTTATAATCCTTTCCAACACTTTACCCACAACCGAAGTAAGGCTCACTGGTCTATAATTACCAGGGTTGTCTCTACTCCCCTTCTTGAACAAGGGGACAACATTTGCTATCCTCCAGTCTTCTGGCACTATTCCTGTAGACAATGACGACATAAAGATCAAAGCCAAAGGCTCTGCAATCTCCTCCCTAGCTTCCCAGAGAATCCTAGGATAGATCCCATCCGGCCCAGGGGACTTATCTATTCTCACACTTTCCAGAATTGCTAACACCTCCTCCTTATGAACCTCAATCCCGTCTAGTCTAATAGCCTGTATCTCAGCATTCTCCTTGACAACATTGTCTTTTTCATGTGTGAATACTGATGAAAAATACTCATTTAGCGCCTCTCCTATCTCTTCGGACTCCACGCACAACTTCCCACTGAGATGTTATTGGGATAACATCCCATTGATTTCTATATTCTCAATAAATTAATGTTGTTTATCTGCTTACACAGAGGTATGCAGGCACTGCCTTAAAACTTCCTGCCCAACTAGAATTAGGTGTAAAACTTTGTAAATCCTATAATGCTTCCTATACATAAGTAGAAAAGACACTGCCTTAAGCTTCCTGCCTAAATAAAATTAGGTATAAACTTTGTAAATCTTTATTTTCCTGCACAGGGGTATGTAGAAGCTGTCTCAAATAAGATTAGGTGGCAACATTTGTAAAGGTGTGAGACTTCTGAAATCCTGTCAAGAATGTAACTTCTGTTTCTGCTAAAGGGGCCAGGACACTGACCTTTGTTCAAGCCAGACACTTCGGCAGCTTGAAATTACGTTCTGTCACTTCAGCAACTTGAAATCGCCTCCTGCCGTTCGCGGTCACTTTGAGAACGATTGATACTGTATCCTGCTTTCTTTATGTTTTCGATGTAGTAATTGTTTGTGTTATCATGTCATTGTCCGATGTAGTGATTGTTTCATGTAACATGCCATTGTGAGATGTAAAATTGCTTTATGTATTATGCACTCAATAAAGTATAAAAAGCGGGGACTGTCCACTGCTCAGAGAGAATTGCTTACGAGACTCTGCACTCTGTGCCGGGTTGAGTACAGTGATCCTCCACAGCTTGTACTTGCTTTGTAATAAAGGATTTGTGTTTTTCTAAACAGATCAGTGTCTTGTTATTGCATCAAGTCCGTGAGGGTCTCCAAAAACGAACCTAACACCACCATTGTGGCAACATGCCATTCGAGAAACGATATCGGCAAGTATTAGACCCAGTGAGATTGCAGTCTCGTCTGTCTGTCAAAGTCCCAGCAGCCTATGTATCATTCTACACTACATCGATTTTTATATGATC
>JAHRHZ010000163.1:1382996-1406914 GCA_024137785.1 Ginglymostoma cirratum
CTTGAGGGTTTTCCTTGATCCTACCTGCCAAAGACTTCTCATGTCGCCTCCTGGCTCTTCTTAGCACTCTCTTTAGGTCCTTCCTGGCTAACTCGTAACTCTCAAGCACCCTAACTGAGCCTTCACGCCTCATCTTTACATAAGCCTCCTTCTTCCTCTTGACAAGAGATTCAACTTCTTTAGTAAACCACGGTTCCCTCGCTCGACCACTTCCTCCCTGCCTGACAGGTACATACTTATCAAGGACACGCAGTAGCTGTTCCTTGAACAAGCTCCACATTTCAATTGTGCCCAGCCCTTGCAGTTTCCTTCCCCATCCTATGCATCCTAAGTCTTGCCTAATAGCCTCATAATTGCCTTTCCCCCAACCCTTGCCCTGCGGTATATACCTATCCCTTTCCATCGCTCAAGTAATCGTAACCGAATTGTGGTCACTATCAGCAAAGTGCTCACCTACCTCCAAATCTAACACCTGGCCTGGTTCATTACCCAGTACCAAATCCAATGTGGCATCGCCTCTTGTTGGCCTATCTACATACTGTGTCAGGAAATCCTCCTGCACACATTGGACAAAAACTCACCCATCTAAAGTACTTGAACTATAGTGTCTCCAGTCAATATTTGGAAAGTTAAAGTCCCCCATAACAACTACGCTGTTACTTTCGCTCCTATCCAGAATCATCTTTGCTATTCTTTCCTCGACATCTCTGGAACTATTCGGAGGCCTATAGAAAACTCCCAACAGGGTGACCTCTCCTTTCATGTTTCTAACCTCAGCCCATACTACCTCAGTGGACGAGTCCCCATCAAAGTCCTTTCTACCACCATAATACTGTCCTTGACTAACAATGCCACACCTCCCCCTCTTTTACCACCTTCCCTGATCTTACTGAAACATCTAAACCCTAGAACCTGCAACAACCATTCCTGTCCCTGCTCTAGCCATGTCTCCGAAATGGCCACAACATTAAAGTCCCAGGTACCAACCCATGCTGCAAGTTCACTCACCTTATTCTGGATGCTCCTGGCGTTGAAGTAGACACATTTCAAACCACCTTCCTGCCTGCCGTTACACTCCTGTGACCTTGAAACCTTATTCATGACCTCATTACTCTCAAATTCCTGTACACTGGAGCTACAAGTCAGGTTCCCATCCCCCTGCTGAATTAGTTTAAACTCTCCCAAAGAGCATTAGCAAATTTCCCCCCAAGGATATTGGTATCCCTCTGGTTCAGGTGCAGACCATCCCGTTTGTAGAGGTCCCACCTATCCCAGAATGAGCTCCAATTATCCAGGTATCTGAATCCCTCCCTCCTGCACCATCCCTGTAGCCACGTGTTCAATTGCTCTCTCTCCCTATTCCTCGCCTTGCTAGCACATGGCAAGGGTAACACACCAGAGATAACGACTCTGTTTGTTCTAGCTCTAAGCTTCCACCCTAGCTCCTTGAATTTCTGCCTTACATCTCCATCCCTTTTCCTACCTATGTCGTTGGTACCTATGTGGACCATGACTTGGGGCTGCTCGCCCTCCACCTTAAGGATCCTGAAAACATGATCCAAGACATCACGGACCCTGGTACCTGGGAGGCAACACACCAACCGCGAGTCTCTCTCGTTCCCGCAGAATCTCCTATCTGTCCCCCTAACTATGGAGTCCCCAATGACTAATGCTCTCCTCCTCTCCCCCCTTCCCTTCTGAGCAACAGGGACAGACTCTGCGCCAGACACCTGTACCCCATGGCTTACCCCTGGTAAGTCGTCCCCCTCAACAGTATGCAAAGCGGTATACCTGTTATTGAGGGGAACGGCCACAGGGGATCCCTGCACTGTCTGCCTGTTCCCTTTCCGTCCCCTAACTGTAACCCATCTATCTTTTTCTAATTTGTTAGAATTCTTTGAGGTGTTACTTAGACAAAGGAGAGCCATTGGACATAACTTATTTGGATTTCCAGAAGGCCTTTCACAACGTACCAGACAAGATGCTGCAAAATACGATAAGAGCCCATGGTGTCAGGGGTGAAGTACTGGCATGGGTACAGGATTGGCTCACAGCAGAAGACAGAGTTTGGGGATAAATGGGTCTTTCTCCAAATGGAAAACAGTGACTAATAGAGATTCATACGGATAACTAATTCATATTATACATTAACGATCTGCACGAAGGAAAGGGGCATTGGGCAGATGGTGCAGATGAAATAAAATTTAGCACTTTGGTAGGAAGAGTAGAGCCATACACTATTTTCTAAATAGGGAAAAGCTTCAGAAATCTGAAGCATGAAGGGACTTAGGACTCCCAGTTCAAGATTCTCTTAAGGGTAACATGTAAGTTCATTTGGTAGTTAGGAATGCAAATGCAATGTTAGCATTCATTTCAAGAGGACTAGATACAAGAGCAGAGGTATACAGCTAAGGCTTTATAAGGCTCTGGTCAGGCTGCATTTGGAATATTGTGAACAGTTTTGAGCCCAGTATGTAAGGAAGGATATGTTGGTATTAGAGATTTACAAGAATGCTCCCAGTGATGAAGGGCTTATCTTATGTGGAGCAGTTATAGAGTCATAGTGTGGTCAACTCATACACATTGCATATATACACCACCCTCTTGGTGAAAAAATTGCCCCTCGGGTTCCTTTCTCACATCAAACCTATGCCCTCTAGTTTTGCACCCTGGGAAAAAGACCTTGGATGTTACCCTATCCATGCCCCTCATGATTTTATAAATCTCTATAAGGTCACCCCTCAAACTCCGACATTCCAAGGAAAATAGCCCCAACCTATTCAGCCCCTCCCTATGGCTCAAACGCTCCAACCCCGGCAACATCCTTGTAAATCTTTTCTGCACCCTTTCAAGTTTAATAACTTATTTCCAATTGCAGCTAGACCAGAATATTCCAAAAGTGGTTTAACCAGTTGAGGACTCTGGGACTATGCTTGACAGAGTTTAGAAGGATTAGTGAGAATCTCATTGAAACTTAAAGGATACTGAAAAGCCTGGACAGAGTGGATGTTGAGAAGATCTTTCCATGAGTAGGGCTGACGAGAACCTGAGGTCACAGCCTCAGAGTGAAAGAACGACACTTTATAACTGAGATAAGGTAGAATATTTTCAGCTAGTAGGAACTGACTGTCTTATTCTAAACGACAAGTATACTTCATGAGATCCTTTCATTTGTTGGAGTTGAGGATGGAGACTGTATAAGGCTCTGGTCAGATTGCACTTGAAATATTGTGAGCAGTTTTGTGCTCCATATCTGAGGATGTGTTGGCATTGAAGGTTTACAAGAATGATCCCAGTGATGGACGGCTTGTCATATGAGGAGCTTTTGAGGACTCTGGAACTGTACTCAATGGAGTTTAGAAGGATTAGTGAGAATCTTAGAGGAAACTTAGGGGATACTAAAAGGCTCGATAGAGTAGACGTGGAGAAGATCTTTCCGTGAGTAGGAGAGACTACAACCCTACAGCACAAGCTCAGAGTGAAAGAACCACACTGCAGAAATGAGATAAGGGAGAATTTCTTCATCCAGAGAATGGTGAATCTGTGGATCTTTGTCTGCAGAAGGCTGTGGATGCCAAGCCATTGAGTGTATTTAAAACAGAGATAGATAGGTTCTTAATTTGTCAGGGGACCAAGGGTTACGGCAAGAAGGCAGGAAAATGGAGGTGAGAAACTTATCATTTTATGTAAGCTGATGAACATTCATATAAACTTGCAACGTTAGGTTGCTGTCTCTCTACAGATGCTGCCAGAGCTGCTGTGATTTCCAGTATTTTTTGTTTTCAGTACAGATTCCAGCATCTGCAGTAATTTGATTGATTGATTTATTATTACATGTACTGAGGTACAGTGAAAAGCTTTGTGTACGAGCAGTACGGGCAGATCATAGTAAGCAAGAATGTACAGATCAAAGGTTGTAGAAGAACTTGGACAGAGACATACAGGTTACTTTGCACAGGGTTTGCACTGGGTGAAATTAACATTAACAAGATCAGCATTATTTGAGGCTGCAGAGTCCATTCATCAGTCTAATACCAGCTGGGAATAAGCAGTTCCTGAACCTGCTGGTGCATGTGTTCAAGCTTCTGTTCTCTTCTGCCTGATGGAAGGGGTTGCAGGAGATCATTACTGGACTGCGATGGGTCTTTGATGACGTTGGCAGCCTTTCTGTGGTGAGCTGTGTAAATGGAGTCCACATATGGAAGGTTGGCTTCCATGATGGTCTAGGCTGCGCACACAAACTTCTGTAGTTTCTTACATTCCTGGGCAGAGTAGTTGCCATACCAGGCCGTTATGCATCCGGACAGTACGCTTTCAATGGTGCACCTGTAGAATTTGGTGACGGACCTTAGAGACATGCAAAATTTCCTGAGCTGCCTAAGAAAGAAGAGGCATTGTTTTGCCTTCTTGACTATTGCATTTAAGTGGGAAATCCAAGACAAGTTGTCGGTCATCATCACTCCACCTCATGTTCTTCACCCTCTCAACCTCAGTTCTGCTGATTAGATAGGGGCCTCCTTTCCTTCTGAAGTCAGTGATCAGTTCTTTAGTTTGACTGATGTTGAGGGAGAGGTTGTTTTCATTGCACCACGTCACCAAGTCCTTTATCTCCCTTCTTGTATTTTGACTTGACGTTGTTAGATATCCATCATACTACGGTGGTGTGATCAGTAAACTTGTAGATGCTTGTAATTTGCTCTAACATAACTGCCAAAATTGAAGGGTGTAAATTCTGCTCCTGTATGTTATGGTTTTGTGATACGAACACTCAGCAAAAACCGACACATTTTGAATCAGAAAACCAAAGAAAATAGAAAGCACTGCACATGCTCGAGGTCACCACGGCTAGCCATGTGATTGATGTCAGCTCTGGCCCAATAGGAGGGAAGGGGCGGGCCCAATAGGAGGGAAGGGGCGGGGCTGGAGGACCAAGTGCGGGCGGCATGTCCTCCAACCAATCGGAGCGGGTGAGGAGGTGGGACTAGTACAAGCCACGTGATCTTGTTTGATTGCCGCCACGGTATCACTGTGATTGAACTTCACGGCTCGTACGGGAGGTAAAGAAAGGGAATAAACCGATATGGGAGGGAAGTGGTGTTAGACTAATCTGAGAGATTTCAACAAATACTTAGTGCGCATCGAAAAACACAAATTTTAATATCCCGGTCCCGTTTTTATAGCAAACGCGAAAACGCCTCCGGGCCTCAGGCACTCATCGGCCTTAGTAACCGCCACCATCTTTACTGCGGGCAACTGTCCACTATGCGCGTGCGCTGCCGCCAACTCTGAGGACGGCAAACTGCAGCAGAGCGCATGCGTAGCTAACCCTGTCTTCCCCAGACAGAGATCCAGCCTGTATTTCCTGGGAGAGGCATTTGACGTTGGTAAAGAACTGAAGCAAATAACTGGTTTCAGGCAGTATAATTGCTGCTGTTATACTTTAGATGTTTAATGGAGGCAACATTCTTGTCATTGTAGGAGAGCTCCAAGTTACCTATTGCAGCCTTACTTTATGAAGCCTTATTTTAAAGATTTTGATCTATCAAAATGTATCCGTTTGTCCAGTATTCATACAATTGGGATCATAATACTGAACACTGTTCTGATTCACCCCTGTGCTCCCTGATCAACTCTTTGTCAATAGCTGACTTGCTGTAATAAATGGGTGCATTCTAACTATTTTTTATTTTACTATTAGTTTTGCAGACCTTTGTATAAATTACTTTTCCACTTCTATCCATTCTCTGACCATGTGCTGCTGTCTTACCAGATTCATCTGCACACCTCTCTTTCACAGTCAGGAATTATTTTTCCAGTGGGGGAGTCTATTTCTCGCCATCAAATTCTGTACTGTTTTCATTCCCTGCAACTCATTTTGCATACCTGAAATGTTAACTCTGTTTCTCCTTTCACAGATACCAGTAATTATTGGCAAAGCCCTGGGATCTGTGGAGAAGGTCATGTTTGACCTTTTTGTACTGCTGCAATTTTTTTGGTGAATGTGGTCCGACAATGCGATTCGGTAAGGACTTACAGATCATTCACCCAACAATGCTGAAGAGTTACGATATATGTCTAGACAGTAACTTGTTTTTTTGCCGTGTTTCTAATTTCACAGAAATATTGTAGAGGAACTTTTGGTGTGAGGCCACAGTTGGAGATATTAGGTCAAGTGACCAAAAGCATTGTTAAATAAGCAGGTTTTCAGCAACATCTTAAAGGAAGCAAGTGGACTGCAGAAGCTTTGGAGTCTGAAACTAAATGAGTTGTTGAGACCTCGAAAGTTGTGTGGTGTGGGGAGGTGGGGATGACCACAGCAGGAATTAAGTCAAGGGTGAGAGTTTTAAAATGTTGCTTTTAAATATGAGCCTTTTTAGGTGGGGGAGTACAGGAGTGATGAGTGAACAAGTCTTGGTACAAGTGAGCACTTGGGCAGCAGAGTTTTAGATATTCTTGAGATTACAGGGAGTTTGAATGTGGGAGGCTGGCTGGGAGTATGTTAGGATACTTAAGTCCAGAGGTAACAAAGAAATGGCCAAGAGTTTTAGCAGCAGATTTAGCAGAGACTAGGGTGATGTCACTGAGATGCAAATAGGTGTTTTGCTGAGGGACTAGGTTCAGGCTTTCATCTCAACTCACAGCACATTAGTAAGTTCACACCAGAGAGAACCTATTCACCTGCTCTGTGTGTGGGAAAGTATTCACTCGGTCGGCCAGTCTGCTGAGACCCCAACGAGTTCACATGTAACTCGAGTGATTGGATTTCACTGTGAATGGAATTCGGGAGTGAACCTATTTCATCGAGGTCTGTTTCTGCTGCTGTTGATAATCTACACAATTTTGTCATGGGATCTGGGTGTCATTGGCTGGCTAGAATTTATTGACGATCTCTAGTTGCCCCTGAGATGGTGGTGGTGAACTACCTACTTGAACTGCTGCTGTCCATGTACTGTAGGTAGACTCACTATGCTCTTGGGAAGGGGATTTCAAGATTTTGGCCCAAGAACAGTGAAGGAATAATAGTATATTTCCATGTAAGGATGTTGAGTGGTTTGGAGAGGAACTTACAGGCATTTCCATGTATCTGCTGACCTTGTCCTTCCTGATTGAAGTCGTCGTGAATTTGAAAGATGCTGCCTAAGGATATTTGATGACTTCCTGCGGCGCATTTTGTAGATGTTAGACACTGTTGCCACTGAGTATTGGTGTGGAGGGAGTGGATGCTTGTGGATGTGGTGCCAATCGAGTGAGCTGACACCTGGATGGTGTCAAGCTTCTTGAGTGTTGTTGGAGCTGCACCCATCCAGGCAAGTTCAGGGAGTCAGCCGGTGAATTCTTGCTGGAGTATTCCTGGCTCTGACCTGATTTTGTAGCTACTGTATTTCGTCCAGTTGAGGTTATTGTCTGTGGTAATCCCAAGGACATTGATAGTGGTGATTCAGTGATGGTAGCACATTGAATATCAAGGGCCAGTGGTTAGATTGTCTCCTATGGGAAATAGTCATTGCATGGCATTTGTGTAGTGTGAATGTTACTTGCAAATTGTCAGTTCAGGTCTGGATATTGTTCACATCTTGTTGCATTTGAAGATGGACATCAGTTTATGAGGAGACGCGAATGGGTGTTGAAAATTGTGCAATCACTGGGGAAACATCCCCACTGCTAACTGTTTGATGGATGGAATGTCTTTGATGAAGCAGCTGAAGATGTTTGGTCCTAGGGCACTATACTGAGGAATGCCTGCAGACATTCCCTGGAGCTGAGATGACTGATCTCCAACAGCAACAACCACCTTCCTATATGCCAGGTATGACTCCAACCAGTGGACAGTTTGCCCCCCGATTCCCATTGAGTCTAGTTTTTTTTGGGCTCCTTGCTGCCACACTCATGCAAATGCAGCCTTTATTTTATGGGCTGTCACTCTTAATTCACCTCAGGAATTCTGCTGCTTTGTCCATTTTTCAACTGTGGCTGTGATGATGTCAGGAGCTGAATAGCCCTGTTGGAACCCAAACGTGGCATCGCTCAGGTTATTGCTGAGTAGGTGCGGCTTGATAGCACTGTTGATGATGCCTTGCATCAGTTTACTGATGATGGAGAGTAGACTGGTGAAGCAGTAATTGGTTGGGTTGGATTTGTCCTGATTTTTCTGTAGAGGCTATTTCTGGACAATTTTCCACACTGTCGAGAAGATGCCCCTGTTGTCACTCTACTGGAATAGTTGACAAGGGGAGTGGCAAGTTCTGGAGCACAGTTCTTCATTACTATTGCTGGAATGTTGTCAGGGCCCATAGTCTTTTCAGAATTCAGTAATTCTAACTGAGTCTTGATATCACATAGAATGTATTGAATTGCCTGGAGACTAGCATCTGTGATGTTATGAAAGCCTGGAAGATACTGAGCTGGATCATCCATTTGGCACTTCTAGCTGAAGATTGCTGCAATTGTTTCAGCCTTGTCGCTTGAATTGATGTGTTGGAGTCTTCCATAATTGAGGGTGGGGATATTTATGGAGTCTCCTCTTCCAGTGAGTTATTTGCCACCATTCACAGCTGTGTGTGCCAGGATTGCAGAGCTTAGATCTGATCCGTTGATCACGGGACCACTTATCTGTGTTTATCACGGGACCACTTATCTGTGTTTATCACTTGCTGCTTCTCTGTTTGGTATGCAGGTAGTCCTGTTGGTGGCTTCACCAGGTTGACCAACTCATATTTAGATATGTCTGTAGCTGCTTCTGGCACACCCTCACTTGAATCAGCTTTGAGCCCCTCGCTTGATGGCCATGGTTGAGTGGGAGGTGTGCTGTGCCGTGAGAATGCAGATTGTCAGGATATTTGGTCGACATGGACCAGTTGGACCAAAGGTTCAGTTTCTGTGCTATACATCTCGAAGAATTTATGTCCATCTATTGCTGTGTTTCACCTCTATCCTCCCTGATCATCTCTCTGACATTATCTAACCTCCTCCGTCTCTAACAATGGGGCTATCTTACTCATGTTTAGTATTTTATTGGTCAGATTTCCACAGCTGCCTATACTTGCTGCTGTACCAGCTTGAACTTCCCATAGGATCCTTTAAAAATCAGGAATATTTTAGTCCTGTGCCACAGCCCATTTCTCTTCCACTTCTGAGGTTAATGACTATCAATTTCTGCACTTTTTAATATTATCTATAATGTATTCTATACACCATGAAATATATTCCCAGTCCTCTCCTCATAGACCAACAATTTATGTTTCATTGTAGGAACGTATGCAACTCCCTTTTGAAAGTCTTTTTCCGTCTGTTTCAGCTGGAGTGGAGATGGAGGAGAAGCTGCTGAGGTTAACCCCAAAGACTGTAATGTCTAGCATGAAATTGTTAAAGGGAGAGAGATTCTAGGGGAGTTCAGGTTGCGAAATTGACACTGTCCATAAAAAGTAAAAGGACATTGTTTCAAGGACAAGTATTGCCGAGGGTGCTATCAGTCTACTTTGCTCACACATTAATGACATTCAGATCTAAGAGTAATGAGAGAGACTCATTAGTATAGATGACATTTGACCTTCTTGAACTGTTGCTGTATGTGGGGTGAATGTGCTCCCACTATGTTGTTAGGTAAGGAGTTATAGGATTATTACACAGAGCTGATAAAGGCATGGTGATGTCCATTCAAATCACCAACAACAATTTAGCTTCAACACCAGCATTTGTCTCTCTCTCGCTCTCTTTCTCTCTCCCCCTCTCCTCTCTCTCTCCCCCTCTCCTCCCCCTCCCCCAACCCTCCTCCCAGAGAGGCCAGACCTAACTGTTGGTTGGATGGGTGGCAACCTCCCTTCCCTGATGGACATCAGTAACTTGGTTTGGTTTGTATGATAATCCCATAGCTTATATGTCACTTCTCCTTGTGCTAGCTGCACAAATGACCAGATGCATTCAGCTGTACTTCACAATCTGCTTTGTGTTTTCTGTTGGTTCTCTCTCACTCCATTTTTTTGTTTTCAATCAGTTTTACAGAGTATTCGAAGGAGATGATTTGCAATCACAAAGCTAAAAGAATACATCACATCAGGGATCAATACAACTTATCATGACATCCATATCGTTGAATGTTTAATATGGAAAGAAAAAGCACTGTTCACAGTGGAGAGAAACCATGGAAATGTGGAGACTGTGAGGAGGGATTCAGATCCCCCTCTGAGCTAGAAACTCATTGGCGCAGGCACACAGGGGAGAGGCCGTTCTCCTGCCCTGAGTGTGGGAAAGGATTTGTTCGCTCATCCAACCTGCTGAGACACCAGCGAGTTCACTCTGGCGAGAGGCCATTCTCCTGCCCTAAGTGTGGGAAAGGATTCATTCACTCAGCTGATATGCTGAGACACCAGCGAATTCACACGGGGGAAAGACCATTCTGCTGCCCCGTGTGTGGAAAGGGATTCACTCGCTCATCAGGGCTGCAACAACACCAACGGATTCACACAGGGGAGAGACCATTCACCTGCTCCAGATGTGAGAAGGGTTTCACTCAGTTTGCTGACTTGCAAAAACATCAGCGAGTTCACACTGAGGAGAGACCTTTTCACTGTCTGGAATGTGGGAAGTGCTTTAAATATTCTGGGGACCTGGTGCGCCATCAACGTATTCACACTGAGGAGAAACCATACCGGTGCTCTTATTGCGGCTCTGCATTCAAACAGTCCGAGCAGCTGACCGTCCACCAGCGAGTGCACACTGGGGAGAGACCATTCAGCTGCCCCGAGTGTGGGAAGGGGTTCACTCAGTCATCTGCACTGCTGACACACCAGCGCATTCACACTGGAGAGAAGCCATTTGCCTGCTCCACTTGTGGGAAGGCGTTCACTCAGTCATCCACTCTGAGGTCACACCAGCGGGTTCACACTGGGGAGAGACCATTCAGCTGCCCTGAGTGTGGGAAGAGATTTGTTCAGTTATCTGCATTGCTGGCACACCAGCGAGTTCACACTGGGGAGAGGCCGTTCACCTGCTCCCAGTGTGAGAAAGCATTCAAGACTTCATCTACCCTCCTGAAACACCAGCGAGTTCACCAGTAACTGCAGCAATTCAGTTTTTCTGTTTATTTCACCAAGGGTTGAACTATATTGACTGGGGCTGATGTCAATAACCTCCTGCCCAGGGGTTGGTGTTAATCCACTGGATAAAGTAAAATAAATCAACCTTTTGTTAAACCAGGATCGTTTTAAGGTCTAATTTGAAATGTTCTCCCAGTAAATGCAAGGAGCTGATGGAGGTTCTTTGTCACTAAGATTGAGAAAATCCAATCAACTGCTTCCCTCCCAAACAATTGCCCACTGGGCCAAACTGTTTCTCAGATATTTCCTTGCCTGAGCCCTTTCTTTCTCCATTTCCTCTTGATAGGACAAGAGGAACGTTACTGCACAGAAACAGGCTATTGCGTGTGTGCTGGCTGAATAAACTAGCAACCCACTCAAAACCCACTCACCAGCACCATCTGTAGCTTTTGTTGGAGTCTGGAGAACACCGGTTCTAGTTATCAGGTTATATGGACAGAAGAGTCAATTCTCGTAACCTCACAACTTACTTTATTAATGTGTTAAGCAAGGCACATATTGCTTATATATTTTATTACAAGCTAGACCTTATATATTCTCCCACAAACTGAACTAGAACCTATTTGTACACACACTAGGGTCCTCTGACACTCCCCGAGTAATCACAGAATATGAAAGCTAATACCCAATGAGGATAGCTGCTGCCAATGAGGCCTGACGCTGGACAGATGTTGCACTCGACGTCGCCATCACGTCCTTGATGTAGGGTCTGCTTCTGCAATGGTCAGTCTCCGGAGTTTTCGCTGACTGCATGCCTTGACAGTCGTCTTTTTACCCTTTGTCTTATCTCTCTCGAGTTGTTCTGTTTCCTTCCCATTGGCTGAGGCTTGTCTGCTTATCGCATGCTTTTACCTTATTGGCCCTGGAACAGAGACTTAGGTATCATTACCTCACTGCTCCTTGTCCAAATAAGGCTTCTGCATTTCCTCATCTTTCTTACTTTTTGCAGAACCTGCTTGGTACCAAGTGGTTCTGATCAGCTCAGGTAAGCACTTGGACTCCGGTCATTCTCAATTTACAAGCTGTTTTTTTCCCCTATGTTTGTCAGTAGTTTTATTTTGAGCATTTCCAGCAGCATATCGGCAGCTGGTACTTCTCTCTCTCTCTTCCTCTCTCTCGCTCTCTGCCATTGCGTGGCTAACATCTCCCCCCCCCAAAGATACTTATCTTACGATCATTCTCTGTCTCCTTCTCTGGACCACTCCTAGGATTGTTAGTGAGTTAGTATCACATCTACAGTGTCATACTGCAATGATAGAATGTGTATAAAAACATACATATAAACAGTGTGTATATATAAAGTGCATATAGAAAAGAAGCATATATGAGAAACATGTACATTACTTAATTCACACAGTGCTTCCAAAACGTTCCTTCTGTTTCATTGTAGCCTCCACTTCAAATCTTCGTATAATTTTGACTTTTATTCATCTTCTAAGGTGACATACATTGAGTATGACGATTACTAATGTGCATAGAATCACTGCTGTAGCAGCATGCAACAGAATTCTGACCCATGGATGTATTTGAACATTGGTTCCCCAATTCCAGAACCTATCCTTTGCTTTTTCAGCATGAGTTCTAATTGTTTTAGTGTGTTTGGTCTCCTGATGAATTACTTCTTTTGCCTCTCCCGCTATACATGTCCGATCCACTTTCAGGTGCAGAATGGGTGGTCGTTCAGTAGCAACATACCTCTGTATGTCTTGGTTCGTATCTGTACTTTGGATCATGAGGTTTTCTCTAATCAGCACCCTGGTTATTGGCTGAGGCAGTGCTTGTCCACCAATCATCAAATCAGAGGTGATATTGTTGATAGCTACTTTGTCCGTCCAAACAGCACTGTCTCCATCCCTTGGTATAATCCATAGCTGCTGTGTCCATGTGATATGTTTGCCCCACAAGGGCATATTGTAAAAAGGACTGGTTACTCACAAGTAGAATAACCAACGTGCAATTTTCACAGGTGCTGAAACCACAATCCATAAGTCTCTGTTTCGTTATCTCATCAGAACAGCAGTGATTCCCCCTTGGTGGCATTTGAACAAATCTACCCCCTCTCCGCACCATCCTTTACAATAGCACGAGATGGTGGGTTACTTAAAGATATCCAAGTACCTTCATGGTATTTTCCCACATTATGAACACTTTTTAAAGGGTAGGTCAGATTATTTCCGTATAGGGTAATATGAAACACTGCCCCAACATAATATTTCCCTTTATCGTTGTAACATCTTATTAGATAAGGTCAAAATTCTGAGGTGACAAAGAGGCTCCTTTTCTTCAACTCACTTTATTAATTGTTCATCCGACACCCAGTGTGGAACTTGGTGAGCATGCAGCTGTAACAAATTAGTCCCAATCATAGTCAACACCCAGCTAGTGTATATGGCACACACCTCCGGCCATATGGGCCTCCTCAGAATTGTTGAGCGTACAATCAATGATTAAATTTGTTGTATCCTGTGAACACTTTAGAATGTTAACTGTGTCCAGGGTCACTTCTGACGCATCATGACCCATCTGGTTGGTCTGTATCTAGTCTAAGTAACCTTCCCCAGTAATGACCTGCATTTTCTGCTGGAGGGATTGCATCTGACTTTCTAAATCTGCTATGTCCAAGGTGTTGATGGTTGCCACTCCTGATGCATATCTTGCCCCTGCCAACTCCAATAGTCCTCTTTCCTTTATATTCTTGTTGGACTTGAGGATCATTCCTGCTCAATTGTTCGTCAAGGAGGTGGATAAATAATTGTTTTGTGGTGGAAGGGCACTCTTCTAGAGTGGTCACTTCAATTAAATTAAAAACTACCTGGACATGCCAATATCCTGGTACCAAAGTGACAGATTCACCTGCCTCGTTGAGCACCAGACCCACACTTCCCATCGTGTATTGAGACTCTCAACTTCTAGGTTCTGGTTTGGTTTTAATCACTGGGGGACATTGGGTATTAATTTTCAGGACCTGTAAGAAGTTTATGAGGGGCCCTGGCCCCAGACAAAAACCCCTGTCTGCATCTTCAAACGCCCTTTTTTCTCTATTCCCCTCCTGAACCATGTCATTCCTTTGTACAACTGATGATGATCTAACCAATTTTCTTGAATTGCCTTGCCACCCCAGTCAATATACCTTTTGTATGCGTCTCTACCCCAGTCTATATTCACAAAGGTGTGGTCCCAGTGAACCAAAATTCTACCTTGACTGTTGTTCCCTGATGGTTGCTGAATAAATGGACCTATAAATTGATGAGTAATTTCTCCTTCTGGGATTACCGCCAATGTCATCTCCAGAACTCTATTGTATGAGAATTGTACCCCTGTTTCTTCCCCAATGTCTTTCTCACACATGCCAACCCATTCGCTCCCATATAATACAAATTTAAGTCCCCTCTGCTTCCCTTATTAGTTCGTACTGTCTTGTGCTGCGGACCAGAGTTATTCTTGATCACGGGATATTCTTCCAGCATTGACACTGCTCAATTCACTCATTGTGGTGACTCCAATGCCGGTTCAACCTTGGTTCCAAGCATGATCAGCCCAGTAGCGACAAAATGTATTACTACCCTCATCCTAGGTTAGACCTGTAATATACAAATGCTTTTTCTGCTCTTATTTATAGTTTCTTTTTTTATCACTACTATAAGCTCAGGTTCTCCGTACTCTGAGTCAGATTGTCTATCCCCTGTTCCCAATCTGTTTCGGATTCTAAACCATCAATTTTGTCTGATCCACTTACTTCCTGTAACCTTTTCCTTCATCTTTTGTCATTTTCCTTGGATGTCCTTTATACGTGGATGGTCAATATCAGGTCGCGTTCTAGTTATCTGTTCAGACACTTGTAACTGGTTCTGTCTTGCTGTCTCTGACATTGAGACCTTGGAACATTGTTAGCATTGAGCATCACATGCCAATTATGGCAGTCTTGTTTCTCTCTACTGACTAACTGATGTGATACCAGGTAGTCTTAGCTGGCGCATACCATATATCTTATACAGATGGGCTAGCCCTAGCTACTATCTCATAGGGACCGGCAAACTTTGGGCTTAAGTATAAGATGGGCTGGTGTATTCATATCATTACCCTTTGTCCAGGACCCAACTCTATCGGGCTGGCTTTTGTGTTGAAATAAGCTTTACTTTGCCGCTTCTTCCCATTGGTGAGCTGCTTTATAATTTGCTTCCTTTACTGTTTCCACCAACTTTTTTTTCTGACATAATATCTCAGAAACAACAGAAGCAGAACAACCTACCAGGTTCCTTATGCTGCTGCACTGTTTTGGCTTTCATTTTTTTCAGTGTCCGATTCATCCTTTCTGCAATTTCACTAGACAGTGGTCGATAGGGTTTGTGGATTCTCTGTCTGATCCCAAAAAGGGTCATTAGATTTTGCATTACTTGGGCCGTAAAATGTGTTTTGTGGTCTGATTCTATGCTTCGGGGTATACCCTAATGAGTGAATATCCGTTCCAACAAAAGTTTTGCAGTATTTCTGGCTGTGTTTGTTGTGGCTGGGAAAGCTTCCACTCATTTAGTAAACGTGTCCACTATTACCAGAATGTACTTGTATCCTCCTGGAATGGGGTGTAGGGGTTCTATATAGCCTATTTGTGAATTAGTCCATAGCCCTTGTACTGGTCTAGTATGTTGTTGTGCCCCTTTCTTAACGTTCATATTGGGGTTATGCTATGCGCAGATCAAACAATTCTTAACATAGTGTTCCACATCACCTTTCATTCCGGGCCACCAGTGTACTTCCTTTATCTTATCCAGGGCATTCTCCGCCTCTCTATGCCCCCATAAGTCATGGTACCAGTGAAATATTTGATTTCATCCCCCACTGGTACTGCACATTTTCATTCATATAAAGCTACTCTGTCCTGAACAAAGATTCCCTTGTGTGCTTTATATGTGTCTGATTCTGCTCCTTCTATTAGTTTTTTCAGTTCTCTGTCTTTCTTTTGTTCCGGTTCTAAATCCATTACCTTGACTTGTTTCTCCTGGCCCCCGATTTCTTCAATTTGTGGCCGCCATTCCTGCCTTTTTACAGCTCCTTGTTTGGCTAACTCATCAGCCTTCTTGTTCCCCTTGGGAGATAGTTTTAAAGAGCTTTTACTTTCGTGACCCCATATCATTTCCCTTGTGCTTCTTCAAAGATGTATCGTCACAGTGGAGCTGATGGAAGGGGCTTTCCATCCGCTGACACAAAACCTCTCACCTTCCATAAGGGCAAATATTCTGTGGGGCTGTAACAGACATACATGCTGTCAGAGTATATAACTGTTCTGGGTGGCCAACCACATATGTGATAGTTGTTAACTCTGCTGCCTGCACAGTTGTGGTTCTGGCTAACTTTAGAGCCACGCTATTATCTTTCGTGTCTATTCTCATCCTCTATGTATATCCTGCACCCAGTATTTCTTTCTCCGTCCTGTACTGACTAAGAACAGTCCACAAAAGGTGTGAAATGGGGTTCTTCCTTTCCTTTGGCTCCTTGCTTTTGGGCCCCATCTTAACCCATCCCATTTGTTTTGATACAGATGGGCCCTTGGGACCACTTGCTGTCTCAGATTTTCAAGAAGATATGTAGCTCATGTGTGGATGAGGTTGTAGAGATGCTCGCCGAGCCGGTGGATTTGGTTGCAAACGTTTCGTCACCCTGCTCGGTAACATCATCAGTGCGCTTCTGGTGAAGCATCGGTGTTCTGTCCTGCTTGTTATTTATTGCCTCGGTTTGCTGGGATTGTTGGTGTTAATTCTGGTTTTGTTTCTCAATAGTTTGTACACAGGGTCTAATTCAATGTGTTTGTTGATGGAGTTCTGGTTGGAATATCAGGCTTCCAGGAATTCCCTGGCGTGTATCTGTTTGGCTTGTGCAATTATAGATGTGCTGTCCCAGTCGAATTCATGTCCATCGCTGACCGTGTGCGGTGAGACAAGTGAGAACTGGTCTTGTCTCTCAGTGGCAAGTTGTGTTGTGGTCTGTCTCCGGAGGTAATGGCGATTGTGCTGTTTGCGTATCCATTCCTTTTGAAGACTCCGTAAAGGTGCTCCTGTTCTGTTTTGCATAGTTCCAGGTTGCTGCAATGTGTTGTGGCTCATTTAAATAGTGTCCTGATGTTGCTCCATTTGTGGGCATTGGAGTTGTTGCAAGTGTAATTGCGAATCTGGTCCGAATGTGTATCAGAGGTATCAGAGTAGCCCACAAACTGACAACCACTCCACGACAGCGACTGAACATAAAGGACCCCATACCCAAAACCAGCAAAACTAGGGTAATATACAAAATACAATGCAAGGACTGTGAGAAACACTGAAGGCCAAACTGGAAGAAAATTGACTATACCGTTACATGAACAGTAACTTGCCACCAAGAGACACGACAAATTCTCATTTGTGTCACTGCACACTGACAGCAAGGGACACGAATTCGACTGGGACAGTATATCCATAATCACACAAGCCAAACACAGACACGCCGGGGAATTCCTGGAGGTCTGATATTCCAACTGGAACTCTATCAACAAACACATTGAATTAGACCCTGCTGTGCCGGTGAGAGCGTGTGTGAGGCGTATGCTACTAGTCTTAATTTCCCATGCCTCTCCTGTAACCGAACTGCTGAGAGGGTGGTGCCTGTGGTGGCTACCTCCGATGAAAACGGTATATTTGGACTTGGGGTTTTCAGAGCAGGAACGGTTGCTAGTGCTGTTTCAGAGATGCAATGGCCTGTGTGTGTTCTGGTTTCACCTCCCAGGCCACATTGACTTTTAATAACTTCATGAACGGAGCTGCTTTTGTAGTGAACCTGTCAACCCTTTGAGTCCTGTTAACTCTTCCCTTAGATGTTGATGAAATATTGATGGGGAATTATGAAATGCTTGTGGCAGGGTGGTCCACATATATTCCTGGCCTCAGAAAGTAAACACGAATTTATATTGGCGCTTTCTCCAATGGGATTGACCAAAGCCCCTTACTTATGTCCAAAACCGTGAACTACTGTGCATTCTCATTTTGCTTAACAACCATCTCTGGGCTATTCGTTACGGTGTGGGCTGTTAACAGGGTGGTCTTGTTCAATGCTTGGTAGTCCATTGTTAATCGCCAGCTACCATCAGTTCCTCACCGGCCAAATAGGCGAGTTGTTAGTGGAAGCGACCAGTCTCTGTTTCCCTTGCTGCAGCAGGCTCTGTACTGCCTTTCCTATCTCCTCCTCTACCTGCTTTGGAAAACCTTACTGCCTCTGCGGTTTGGGGTCTGAACCCTGAATACACTCACTCGGTCATCTTTCCACAGCCATGTTGATGCCGGGCAAATGCTGCTGAGTGCCGTGCAAAGTGTTTGCACTTCATGATCATCACTCATCTCCCCTGGCTTTATCCACATTTCTCCAACCGTGCACATCCTGTCCTGATATTCCCCCACTGGGATCAGTGTGCAGTTTTCTCTCCTCAAACCTACAGGCATTTGCCAAGTCATGCAATTAATGGGATCAAAACAGAGTGCCGTTTTGGCCATATAGTCACTCCTTAAGGTATGTTCTTGTTCTGTAGGTAGTTTAATAAGGACTACTGAATGCTCTAATACTATGTCTCCCACACGAACCTCCAACTTTAAGTTCTCGTGTCCCACTTGTGAATGTACTGTAAATCTGCTTAAGATGATTTTACTTTGAATTTTCCAATTTGTGTCATTGACATGGGTAGTATTGACGGTGGTTCGGGATCCCCCAGTGTCCCAAAGGAATGTATCAGGGTGACCTCTAACCCTACCATTCACTAGGGGTCTCCCTGTTTTATCCCACTGCGCATAACATAACCATAACGGAGAAGCCAGCAGCCGTCATTGAAGTTCAGGGTAAATCCCTGAAGACAGTAATGTCTCCGTCACATCGTACTGAGGGTTGGGTCTACTTGGTCCTTCTGTGGGTAGGCTCTGCTTCCTCCCCGACCTGCACCCTCGAATCTTCGGTTCGGGCGTTCTCTAACGAAATGCCTTCCTGGCCACAGTTATAACACATGCGCGCCCAGCTTTGAGTCTTTCCTGTTCCTGAGACGGTTCCTCTACATCTACCTCTTCCCACTCTCGGATAGGCTGGAGGAGGGTGGCCTCTGAGATCTTCCTCCTTCATTTCTCCATTTAACAGGCGTCATCCTTACCCCAGAGGTCTTGGGAAATTTTGTTGTTTCCTTTTCCCGTGCTCTAACTATCTTCCTGATTACCCAGGCTTCTGTGTGCATGTCATCAGTGGGATCAAACTGCTCTAATGCCCTCTTTCACTCATCAGTGCCATATGACACCAGCATTCTCAGCCATCGGTTTCTAACCACTGGCTGGAAATCATTCCTATCCAAGACTAAACAGTAGACCCCCTGGAATACCACCCAAAGGCATGCTGCAAATGCAGTGGAGTGTTTACATTTCCTTTAATAGCACTTTGTCAGCGGCTGTACTTGGTCCCCTCTGTTAGCACCGATGAGAATTAATACTTTGGTCTTTTAATGTCTCATTTGTGCCTCTACCCAATTTCTGTTCCTCTGGTAGGGTGGAGTATATATGTGAGTGTAGGCACATTATAATTGAGTTCCTTTCCTCAACATCATCGAAACCAAGTATCTCTCTTTGTTGACTGACCATTTGGAACAACTCCCTAGGATCATCCTCGGGCACACACGTACCAGTATCTTTCGTAATGTCCCTCAACTGCTGTACCCCAATGGGGTGGAATATTCTATCCTCTACCATTTAACCATCTTCCCCTAATCCTACTCTAGCGGTTGCAAGGGGGGCCATTCAGAGTGGAGCCAACGAGTCCATCCCTGGGTCAAAAGCTGGCAGTGGCTCCTCTGGTGGAGGCTCCCCATTATCATGACTGTGTCGCTAGCTGCTTCGTCTGCTAAATCATCCCAATCTATGTCCCCTTCATTGCCTTCTTCACTTCTTTCAGGTGCGAAAGCGCACATTATGCCTCTCTGCATGGCTAGCTGACTTTGTAGCTTCTCTATCTGTCTGCGACATTCTGTATGATCAGCGGCACTACTCCTCCTGTCCTGAGCTGCTCTCTGAATCCCATTTATGGCAGCTTTTAAATCATTACATTCTTGCTTCCATCCTTCCACCTCAGCTTTAGCTGCTTAGACTTCTCCCTCTTGCTTACTACTTTGCCTAACCAGCTTCTCACACTGCATCTGGTACTGATTCATATGCACTAAGTCCTCACTTCTCTGTCCTTGCAGATTGGTTACCTTTTCACTGAGGCAGGCTACCTCCTCATGAAGTCTTTTATTCTGTTCTTCTAGTCCTTTCCTCTTTACCTTCTCTAACATGACTTGCTGACGGTATTCTATCCATTCCTTTATTAAACAGCCAATCGCGACCACCTTCTGTACTATTTTAAACTTCTTGTCCAACATCTTCATTTGGGCAACCTGCCAAAGAGCTTCCCCAGCGGACTTCCCTTTGTCCCTAGTGTGACTTGCATATTCCCCATGTTTCAGCCACTTCCCGAGAATGGACGGGGCTCCTCCAGAAATACAATCAGGTCAGTTCATTCCCTCCTGTTTAGTCATTGTATACTAGTGGCTTAACTAGTGGATTAACCCCAAGCTCCTGTTCGGACCGACTTGAGTCTCCTGCTGACTGAACAGAGAGATCTTCCCTTTGGCCCCAAGCTCCCTTTCTCTCTGTATTTGTGTCTCCTACTAACATAGTGGAGAGGTCTTCCTTTGAACCCAGAGCTCCAGTTCAGTCCGACCTGAGCCTCCTGCTGACTCAGCAAGAGATCGACCTTCAAATCTGAGTCACGGCAACAAAATATGTTGGAGCCTGGAGAACAGTGTCTCCAGTTATCGGCTTATTCAGAGAGGAAAACAGTCAATTCTCATAACCTCACAAATTATTAATGTGTTAAACAAGGCACATGTTGCTTATGCTTTATTACAAACTAGATCTTCTATATTTTCCCACAAACTGAACTAGAACCTAGTTATACACCCACTAGGGTCCTCTGACACTCCCTGAGTAATCATACAATATGAAAGCTAGTACCCAATGAGGATAACTGCTGCTGCAAATGAGGGCTTGATGCACTTGATGTCGTCATCACATCCTTGACATAGGGTCTGCTTCTCAATGGTTAGTCTCCAGAGTTTTTGCTGACTGTATGCCCTGGGGGTTTTCTTTCCATCCTTTCTCTTATGTGTCTCAAGTAGTGCTGTCTCCCTCCTGTTGGTTCAGGTTCGTCTGCTTATTGCATAGTTTTATCTTATTGGCCCTGGACCAGATTCTTAGGTAGCATTGCCTCATTGCTCCTTGTCCAAATAAGGCTTTTGCATTACCTCATCTTCCTTACTTTTTGAAGAACTTAGTTTGTACCAAGTGGTTCCGATCGGCTCAGGCCAGCACCTGGACTCAGGTCATTCTCAATTCACAAGCTGTTTTTTCTCCCCTGTGTATCAGTAGTTTTATGGTAAGCATTCCCAGCAGCATGTTGGCGGCTGGTATCTCCCTCTGTCTGTAGCCTCCTGGTTAACACCTTTTGCAGGTTACAGCTTTTCAGGAGTAGCTCTAGATTCCTATTCAGTGAGTTTTCCTATTCAATAATTCATTCACCAAGCCTGGCTTGACATCCAGCATTGTCTTATTTTGTGGTCTACCCCCTTTTCACGCAGGAGCAGACTTGGCAGCAGAGCTGGGTTGTGAATCAACTATCAACTTTGTTGAGACAAAGTCAATAAAAGTTTATTTGCTGTCAGGCAAACTACGGTGATAAACACACTGCAGTTTACAGTTGAACGAGGGTTATGCTGCTAATGTCAATAATTACAGAGCACCAGAAGGACTTCTCATACATTTTCCAGCTTTGGTCTTCAAGTTCTTTCTCTTTCGGTCTTTGATTTGATTTATTATTGTCACATGGACCTAAGTACAGTGAAAAGTTTTGTTTGCATGCAGTACGGGATCATATGGTGATTGAATAGTGGAAGCAATGGCTGCAGAGAAAGTGCACAAAAAGCAAAATCAACGTTAGATTTGAAATTTGAGAGGTCCATTCAAAAGTCTAATCACAGTGGGGAAGAAACTGCTTTTGGACCTGTTGGTATGTGTGTTCAAGTTTTTGTATTTTTATCTTCTGATTCTGGTTGTTCTTCAGAACATTTCTTGAGGGTCTCTTTCATCCTTGCTCTTATCTGATTGTATTTGTATTTGTTTGTATAAACAACGCTCACCTCACTTAACTATGTGACATTCTATATATTCATCCTTATTCTGTTTTCCTCATATCAGGGCTGCTACATTTGGTGCCATTTATTTCACCAACATTTCTCTAGTCACTGACAAAACAACTTCAAGATCTATCTTTAGCTTTTAGCTGCACAAAACTTTTTCAAACCCGATTTAAAATCCCAGAACTCTAACTTGACTCTTCTCCAAACTTCTGTTTTTGAAATTTTTATTTATCTACTGTACTGCAGATGCAAGATTCTAATGACAATCAGTGTTAGCTTCTCATAACCAAATTCAATATTGAAACTTATCCTTGAAACTTGTCTTGTTGCTTACTTCATAAATTGGCAACATAAAATCAGTGAAACAGTGAGCTGGGATGAAAGAATGGACAAGGATTAGAAGTGGTTCCAATCAGACATTTAAAATGTCTATTTAAAAAGGAAACAGAACATTTTGCTCACTCACAACTCAACCCCTCACAATGTGCAAACACACTTGACCAGTTCCAGTTTGCAGGTTTTAGTAAGTTAAAGATAGGCTTCTTAAATCACTCCTCTCACTGCTCAGATATTTTTGCTTATCACTCAGAGATCCAGATCCCCAGAGGGCCCTGGTAAATACTCTATCACTTCTACTTTTGCACAACCAGACACCGGTTGTTTGGGGCAAGGTGTTGTGGTGGGAGATAGGTGATGTGTGTCAGGTACTCCATCAGTTTGGGGATGAAAACAGTGAGAAGGGGGAGAGTTGTATTCCCACTTCCTGTACACTCTCCTGTAGCAGCATCACATCATTGCCCCAATTCTCCACCAGACCAGTTAGGTGGAGATGAGGGACATTTTGTAAACTCACGGATACGAGTTCTGTCACTGTTTAAAACAGCAGAATTCCCCTAGCCCTAGTCATGGCTTGCATGGATCTATTGCAATGCCATTGCTTCAAGCTCCATGAGGCTGCCATGTTCTGAATGACGGACAGACTCTGGAACCTCTTCTATCCTTAGGATCATATGCACTCTTTGTGCTCTTGCAATTCCCTTTTTTGATGTTCCCTTTTCATTCCACCCCACCAACATCACGATTGGAGCTGCCGAGGACACAAGCTTCTGGAATTCCCTCCTTAAACCTCTCTATCCTTTAAAATATATTTCAAAATCGATCTCTTTCATCAATGTTTCGATCACCTGTGAAGCATCTTAGGAAATTTGAGAATCTGAAAGGTTCCATCTAATGCATGTTGTTGTTATTGCCTTACATTAGGAATATCGGGTGTTACACATTTCTTTCCCCAACTCGGGATGAACAGTCAGACTTAGTACTAGAGATAAAAGGTACTGCAGATGCTGGAGAATCCGAGATAACAAGTTGTGGGGCTGGATGAACACAGCAGGCCAAGCAGCATCATAGGAGCAGGAAAGCTTGACGTTTCGGGCCTAGACCCTTCATCAGAAATGGGGGAGTGGAAGAGGGTTCTGAAATAAATAGGGAGAGAGGGGGAGGCGGATAGAGGAGAGGATAGGTGGAGAGGAGGCAGACAAGTTGAAGAGGCGGGGATTGTCGTGGAGAATCACCAGGAGACGTAGAGAAGTCTTCAATAACGT
>JAHRHZ010000163.1:1411914-1446360 GCA_024137785.1 Ginglymostoma cirratum
TTTGCGTCCTCCGTATGTACTATGTATGCACCATTTTATTTTCCATAGGATGGAGCCAGTAAAGGTGAGTGTAGGTGGGAGGGTAGGGAGGAGATAGGTCAGTCCAGGTAGGATGGACAGGTCAAGGAGGTGGGATGAGGTTAGTAGACAGGAGGTGGGGGTGTGGCTTGAGGTGGGAGGAAAAACAGGTTAGGGAGGTGGAGATGAGCTGGGCTGGTTTTGGGATGCGGTTGGGGGAGGGGAGATTTTGAAGCTTGTGAAATCCACATTGATACCATTGGGCTGCAGGGTTCCCAGGCTGAATGTGATTTGCTGTTCCTGTAGCCTTCGGGTGGCATCACTGTGGCATTGCAGGAGCTGATGAACTGCGGCAGAAACAGGAAACGTTATGCATGCTCCAACCAGCAATAGGGCCCGGGTGATTGATGTCAGCTGATGGCTGGGGGACGGGGAGGAAGCGGTGTGGAAGGTGCAGGGCGCAGCACGGAAGAAAATCAGCAGAAAGCGGGAGGGAAATGGTGCGGGTATGGATTGAGTTGTTGTACTGCTATTTAGTGCACGTCGGAATATACAAATTTGAAACTCCGACTCCCGTGTTTGCAGCAAAGTACATCTGCGCGTCTCAGATGGCGATACGTACGGATAGCCACCTCCGTCTTCATTGGGAACGATGTTCCACCAACTTTGTAGGTGGCGAGCTGCGGTGGGACACATACGCAGCCTTTCCCGGCAGAGATCGAGAAGGGGAGGGTGTACACAGAGCATATTCAAACCAGCAGAAGTGTTTATTTCTTTTGGATTTCTTTCCCAAACTTGAGTGTGTGTATATTCTGGGAAAGACGTTTGAAACTGGCAGGGCACTGAAGCAAAGAACTGGTTTCAGACAGCGTAATTAGTGCTGATACACATCAGGTACTTATTGGAGGATAAATGCTTGTAATTCGGTCGGAGCTCCATGTTACCTTTTGCAGCCTCACTGTAGGAAGCATCGCTTTAAAGGTTATGACAAATATTACCTGTCCACGCATATTCGTTTGTCCAGTGTTCATGGTTAGAGACAAAAAAACCCTGTAGATTTTGGAATCCAAGTTATACAAACAGGAGACTAGAAGAACACAGCAAGCCAGGCAGCATGTGGAGGAAAGGAGACGTCCACGTTTCGGGTATTACCCATTTTCAGGACTGGATGTTCATAACTGCTCTGATTCACCTTTGTGCTCCCTGATCTGTCTTCCTCAGCCTCTAATAATGGGTGTATTTTAGTTCTGTTTAGTATTTTACTATTATTTTCACAGACCTTTTATAATTGAGTTTTCTACTGTTGCCCAAACCTGACCATATATGCTGCTGTCTTACCAGATTTATTTTCCCACAATATATTTCACAGTCAGGAATTCTTTTTTCCAGAGAGTCAATTTCTCTTCCATGTCTGACGATCAAATTCTGCACTATTTTCCATTTCTTCCTCCCACAGATACTAGCAATCATTGCCAAAGCCTTGTTGCCTGTGACGAAGTGATGTTTGACCTTCTTGCACTGCTGCAGTTCGAATGGTGAAGGTCACAATGCAGTTAGGTAAGGGTTTACGGATCATACCCCCAGCAATAATGAAGAGTTAACGATATATATCCAAATCAAAATAACTTGTATTTTTGTCATGTTTGTAATTTCACAAAAATATTATGAAGGAACTTTTGACATGAGGCCACAGATGGAGCTATTAGGTCAGGTGACCAAAGGCATTGCCCAATCAGCAAGTTTTCAGGAATATCTTCAAGGAGGAAAGGGAACCTGAGAGGTTTAGGATGGGAATTCCAGACCGTGTTGCTTTGGCAACTGTAGAAACAGCCATCAATAGAAATGAATAAATGCATTGTTGGAGTCTGAAACTGAATGAGGCCGCAAAGGTTGAGTTGTGTGGGGAGATAGGGATGATCAAAGCCAGGAATTAAATCAAGGGTGAGAATTTTAATATGTTGCTTATAAATAGGAGGCTTTGTGGGTGATGGGTGAACAAGTTTTGGTACAAGTGAGCAGGTGGGCAGCAGCGTTTTAGATATTTTTGAGATTACAGAGAGATTGAATGTGGGAGACTAGCCAGGAGTGTGTTTGGATACTTAAATTTAGTGGTAACAAAGGAATGGATGAAAGTTTTAGCAGCAGATGAGCTGAGACTAGGGTAGAGTTGGGTGATGTCACTGAAGTGGAACAAGGTGTTCTTGGTGCTGGACTGTTAGTCTTACTTCACATCTAGAATTCAGCTGTTTGTCAATTTCTGAATCAAGTCTGTATCCAGGTCTGGATCTGAGTGAGCCCCGTGAAACCCAAACTAGGTATCACTGAGCAGGTACTCCTTGGTAGCACTTTTGGTGGCACCTTCTATCTCTTGACTGATGATGGAGAGTAGACTGATGGAATGGTAATTGGCTGGGTCGGATTTGCCCTACGTTTTTGAGCTGGACGTACCTGGGGATTATTCCATGTTGTCAGTAGATGCCTGTGCTGCAGCGGGACTGGAGTGGCTTGGCTTGGCACACAGGCAACCAGCTCTGGAACACAAGTCATAAGTACTAATGCCAGAATATTGACAGGGCCCATAACCTATGCGTTATCCAGTGCATTCATCTGTTTCTTGATATCATGTGAAATGAATCAAATTGGCTGAAGACTGACACCTGTGATGTTGGAGACCACTGGAGAAGCCTGAGATGGATCACCCACTTGGTACTTCCGGCTGAAGATTGCTGCAAATGCTGTAGTTTTACCTTTTGCATGGATGTGTTGAGCTCTTCCATCATTGAGGATGGTGAAATTTGTGGTGCCTCTTCCAGTGAGTTTAATTGTTTATCACCATTCATGACTGGATGTGGCAGAACTGCAGAGCTTAGATCTGATCCATTGGTTGTGGGATCACATAACTCTGGCTCTTATGCTGTTTTTCATGCACCTAGTCCTGTTTGGCAGCTTAACCAGGTTGGCACCTCACTTTTACATATGCATGGTGCTGTACTAGCATGCCTCCTGCACTATGCATTGAACCATGGTTGATCCCCTGACTTGATGGGAATGGCTGAGTGGGGGATATGCTGTGCCATGAGATTTGAGATTGTGCTGGAGTACAATTCTGCTGCTGTTGACAGCCTACAGCACCTCATGGATGCCCAGCCTTGAATTGCTAGATCTGTTCAAAGTTTGTCCCATTTAGCATGGTGATAGTGCCACTCAAAACAATTAAGGGTACTCTCAATGTGAGGGTGTGTCTTTGTCTCCACAAGGGCTATGCAGTGGTCACGCTTACCGATACTGTCACCAATAGATGCATCTGTGACTGATTGATTAAGAAGGGTTATGTCACGTATGTTTTTCCCTCTTGTTAGTTCCCTCACCATCTGCTGCACGCCCAGTTGAGCAGTAACCAGCTCAATCAGTAGTACTGCTGCTAGGCCAATTTTAGGGGTGGACATTGAAATCTCCCACCCAGAATACATTTTGTGCTATTACACCCCTCGGTGCTTTAGCCAAGTGTTGTTCAACATGGAACAGTACTTAATAATCAGCCAAGGGAGTATAGTACTTGGCAATCAGCAGGCGGTTTCCTTGCCCATGTTTAACGTGAAGCAATGAGACTTCATAGGGTCTGGAGGCAAGGTTGAGGACCCCCAAGGCAAATCCTTCCTATCTGTACCCCACTGTGCTGCCACCCCTGCTGGGTCTGTCAAGCTGATGGGATATGACATATGTGGGGATGGTGATGGTGGTGGCTAGTTCATTGATTATAAGGTATGATTCCGTGCTTATGACTATGTCACGCTGTTGCTTGACCACTGATCTGTGAGATAGCTTTCCCAATTTTGGCAGTAGCCTCCAGGTGTGAGCAAGGAGGACCTTGCAGTGTCAAAAGGGCTGATTCTGTGGTTGTCTTTTCTGGTGCCTTGGTAGGTGCTAAGTGTTCCATCCATTGTTGAAACTTTGCAGTGATTAATACAACTGAGTGGCTTGCTGGGTAATTTCAGAGGGCAGTTGAGTGTCAATCATGTTGCTGTGGCTCCGGGGTCACATGTAGGCCAGCCCAAGTGAGTTTGGCAGATTTCCTTCCCTGAAGGACATCAGGTTTTTTTTTTTGACAGTTGCACTGGTTCAGTGGCAATCAGTAGATTGTGTTAATTCCAGTATTTTTTACATGGAATTCAAATTCCACTATTTGTCGAAATGGGATTCGAACCTGGACTTAAGCTGTATGTTTTAATTTTCTGGATAAATGTCAAATAAATCAGGTTTGTTCACTCATTTTTAAATATCACTAACACAGTTTTTGTTTTCTTCCAAAAGGCTGTCCATCATCCTTCTCCTCCATCCTCCCCTCCAACAAGTGCGAATAGCACATGACATTTCTTTGTCACTAAGATTGAGACAATCTGATGAGCTGCCTCTGCTGCTTCCCTCCCTTCTGCTAGCCCACAAGCCAAACTGCCTCTCATGTTGCTCCTTGTTTTCATCCTAAACTTGCATCTTTTTCCTGTCTCTTGTCGAGCCATATCAGAGCTCGTCTTGACCTTTTATCCTATTCTCACTAAATGACAGACGTTCCACCTCTCTCGCTCCCCCTGCCTCCTCTTCCTTCTCCGCATTGTCACCCTCGCTCATGTTAATTCGCAGACATTGTTACTTGCTTTGTCTCTCTCTCTCTCCTGGTTATGTTCGTCTCACCTGTCCTGTAACAAAGCAATCTTTGATCTCACCGTTCTTGGAAAATCCTACCCCTCACCACACTGAAGTTCTTGTAATTCGTCTGAAAACAACAAATGTTGGAGATCAGTTTCCTGCTTGCATGCCCATGTGTCTATCCTAGGCATGTTACAGTGTTCCAGTGAATCACAGCGCTAACTGGAGGAACAACATTTCATCTTAAGACTAGGCACTTTACAGCCTTCTGGACTTAATATTGAGTTCCACTCCTTCAAATTGTGAACCAACACCCATTTCATCCCTTTCTTTGAGCTTGTTACATTCTTTTGTCATGTCTTCTCTCCCCTCCCCCATCCCAATGGTACTGTCTGCCTTTCAAGTCAGGCAGGAGACGCACCATTGTTCTGTCGTTTTCACATTCCATTCAATTAATCTGAACCGTCAACATTTTTTCTCCACCAGCATCTCTCACTTACTAACCCCATACTCCCCCTCCCCAAACTATTACATAAATGCGGTCCTCTCCACAATTCACTTAGGTTCTGATCTAGAATCATCTAGACCCGAAGTGTTAGCTTGTTCTTCCTCCAATGGATGCTGTCTGACCTGCTGTGATCTCCAGGATTTATTGTTTTACTGATTCTAGCGTCTACAGTAATTTGCTCCTTGTATTTAGTGTTCTTCAAGGATTTATCCTTGGCCCCTCCTGTTTCTCACCTACATACTGCCATACTGGTCCAAAAGCACCATGTTAGTTTTGACATGTAGACTGACAATGCCCAGCTCTACTTCACCACCATCCCTCTCCATTGCTGCACTGTTACTGAATTATCAAACTGTTATCACACTTCCAGGACTGGATGAACAAATTTCCTCCAGTGAGACATTGGGATGGTTAAACCTTCAGTTGCTTATTGCAAAGTATTTTCCCTCACTACCAAATTCATTTCTCGCTGGAAACTGTCTGAGGCTGATCTGCACTCTTCAAAATATTGCTCTTATTTCTGACCACGCATGCACAATCTCAAACACCAGAAATTTCAATTTGTAAAATGTTGTTTGTCTCTGCCTCACCTCAGCTCATTTCCTACAGAAATAGTCATCCATGTCTGGGTTGCCTTAACTTAAACTTGCTGGTTCTGAAACTTAAACGGACTGATCAAGAATCTGGTCCTACGCTCTCCCTTGATGGGAGACATCCTCTCACATTTATCCTGTCAAACCCCTAAAGAATGCTATATGTTTCAATGAGATCATCTCTCATTCTTCCAAAATCTATTAAGTAGAGTCCAAGCCTGTTTAGCCTTTGCTTAAAAGACTGCCTCCAAATCAGGACTCATCTTAGTGAATCTTCTCTGAACTGCCTCCAATGAACTGATATCTTTACTTAAATAAGTAGACTAAATCTGCTCACATTACTCCAGATGTGGTCTCACCAGTGCTTTGTTCCCTACCCCGCTTCCTGATTATTTGTTACATCTGTCTGCTAGCTTTTTGCATTTCCTGCACAATTACTCCCAAGTCCTGTTGTTTTGCAGCTTTCTACAGTTTTCACCATTTAAATGATCTCTTCCAAAATGAACAACTTCACACATTTATACCCATTTGACAACTTGTTGCTCACTTATCCCATAGATAGTTCTCTGTAAACTGTTTGTAACCCTGTCAGAACTTAATTGCTTTGTTTTTTCCATGAGATTTCCCCTCCCCTCCACCCACTCTTCTAAACTTTTTATTGGGAGCTTTGGGCAGTAGGATACATGTGCAATTGCTCTCTCTGTAGGGGACACTCATTGGAATGACCAGGAGGAGCTTACTGCCCATTGTTCAGAATGGAGACAACTTGTCCATCAAGATACAGTAGCCTTTCACACACAATACCTTATTGACGAGGCAGAGGGGCAGCACCATGCAGACCCTTGTAAAAGGCTTTACTCTCACCCTAGAGATGCTGCAAATCTCTCCCAATTCCTCTGCCATGTGCCCACAGCCTTCCTAACCTTTCTTCAAAATGTTAAATTCCAAATCTCTTTTGAAAATAACTGCTGAATCTGCATCCAGCTGCCCTTCAAACTGTTCCAGATCCTCAGAACTTTTGAAGTAAAGTAATCTTCACATTTCCACTCAGTGTTATTTGCTAGTTCTTTGAAAGTTGTATTCTGTGGTTACCAAACATTGTAACAATGTTAATAATTTCTCTCAATCTCTGCAAGCTAAATATCCTGGAAACAAATCTACAATTCGACTAAATCATTGCTTAACCTTCTGAGCTCCAAGGAGAATAATCTGAGCTCTGCTAAGTCTCCACAAAACAGAAACACAACATAATTTTATTTATAGGGTGTGGTCTTTGCTGCCCAAATCAGTATTTGCTGTGCATCTTTATTTGACTTGGAGAAACCAGTGGTGAACTACCGTCTTGAACTGCTGCAGTCCATTTGCTGTAACTACACCACAGTGCTGTGTGGGCAAAAATCCTCCTCAAGCCTCAACCCGTCCACCTCTCTGTCACCTCTGTCCAGCCTCACAACCCATCCTCTCGGCCACCCTCCTCCAGCCTCACAACCCTCCCTGTCTCTGCTATCCTCCTCTAGCCTCACAACTCTTCCTGTCTCTACAATACCCCTCTAGCCTCACAATCTTCCCTATTTTTGTAACTGCCTCTAGCCTCTCAAGTTTGAGATATGTACTTTCCCCTAATACCTTCCTTATGAGCACACATTGAAGATTTTGGGGAAGATCTATCAAGAGAATGGATTTAAGGGAGAATTCCTATGCAGCAAGTGGGAATGAGATGGAACACAATACTCTCACACAACGCGAATATCCAGGTCTTGATGAATTGACTAACTCGGTCAGGGCTTGACATTACAATTGAGATTCCTACCTGAGAGTCTACTTTTAATGTCCTGTAACACAAGTTCATAAAATCCTTCACTGTCAGTCCAGGGTTGAAATTCATAACATCTCATCCTCCTGGCTCAGGATGACCGTGCGCTCTTTGTGCTGCACATTACCCCTTATGGAAGTCAGCAGTTGATTCGGGGGTATTCCACATGGGTTACTATGAGTTTCCGCCTTGGGTCTTCATGCAACTGAACAGAGCAGTAGATCTTTGACACTAGGGACAGAATGTTCCAAGAGTTAGTGAGATGTAGAGAGCTGAATTTGCTTCGTTTTCTTTCCAAGTTAGATCACAAGGAGAGTGTGCCAATTGGATACAAAAGTGGCTTTATGGTAGGAGACAGAATGTGGCAGTGGAGGGTTGGTTTTTTGATTGGAGACCTGAGACCAGTGAGGTTCCACAGGGATTGGTATGAAGTCCACTTTTGTTTCTTATTTATATTAATGATTTGGATGAGAATCTAAGTGGCATAGTTAGTAAGCCTGATGTCAGTGTTTGGTAATTTGTTGGAGGGGATTCTGAGGGACAGGGTTTACATGTATTTGGAATGGCAGTGACTGATTAGGGATAGGTAACATGACTTTGTGCATGCAAAGCCATGTTTCACTAACTTGTTTGAGTTTTTTTGGAGGGGTGACAATGAAAATTCACTTTAGAACGTGCAAAAAAGATTTACAGGGCTGTTGCAAGTGTTGAAGCGCTAAGAACATAAGAAATAGGAGCAAGAGTAGGCCATCTAGCCACTTGAGCCTCATGGCTGATCTTTTTGTGGACTCAGTAAGACTTATCCGCCTGCTCACCATAACCCTTAATTCCTTTACGGTTCAAAAATCTATCTTTGCCTTAAAAACATGCAACAAGGTAGCCTCAACTGCTTTACCAGACAGGGAATTCCACAGGTTCACAACTCTTTGGGTGACAAAGCTCCCCCTCAACTCAGTCCTAAATCTGCTCCCCGGAAATAACTGCACAGAGGCCTGTATCCCATCACCAAGTCGCCCTTTATTTACATGTGCACAGTACACTGGCTATGGTCAGCCAGCTCGGAGTCAGTCCCTGCATTCAGGAAACTCTGAATCCCCTGTTTATATTTATATTTTTATTCAAAGTCCACATGATGTTACAGCACATGGCAACAGCCACTGTACATCAAAGCTCATCAGAAAAATAGACATGTTAACATAGTACACCCTAAATCTCATTGTAAACAACAACCTAAAACATTACATAGAAATAGTCAAATTTTTTAAACAGGTCCTTTTTTTCCCCTTTTAGAAAATGTGCTGCAAAAATCTAAGAGATATTGCATAAAAAAAGCAAACGCAACATCTAGAAATGAAAGGTTGAACAGCAAATCAAAGCTCACATAAAATCTCACATAAAATAACAGCACACATCAACAGACACTGTGCATCAGAACACATCACTGAAAAATAAGACAGTAATATGAAACATTCCATAGGAGCACATTGCATTGCAGACAATAATGCAAAACAATTTAAAAAAGACATACTTACCTCAGGGCCAGCTATTGTTTGGCCTATACACTGGACAAAGACCCAGCCCACTCATAGGGGCACCGTGCAATACGAAAACACAGTCCACCCGTGGAGGCCAGGTCCGGTCACGAACGTACGGTGGGCTCACAGAGGCCCAGTTCTCACACAAAGGCTCGGTCCGGGGTCCTCTCAAAAGCTAAGTCTAGGACCTGTCCACTAAATTGATGGCACAAAGGCTGGGTCCCGTCACCAAGTTATCCTTGAATTCACCAGTTCACACAGTATGCTGGCTGTAGCTAGCCAGCTTGGTATCATCCCGGGAAAGTTTAAACTAGTTTGGCAGGGTGGTGGAACTTTGAATAAGAGAAGGGTCATCAAGAAGTCAGTGGAAAATACATTAGCTATCAAGTTTACTATTCAGAATAGACAGGGGCACAGTAAAGGGATGGAAAAGACTTCTGGTTTGATGTACATTTATTTCAATGCACGAGGCCTGACTGATAAAGCAGATGAGCTCAGGACATGGATTGGCTGTGGGGAATGGGATATTATGGCCATAACAGAAACCCGGCTGAGAGAAGGGCAGGGATACAGAAGCTACAGGCATGACAGAAGTACAATTAAGCGAGGAGGGGAGTTGCCCTTTAGATAAGGGAGGACGTAACAACAGTGCTTGGAGTTCTCAGTGCTCAGGGGTCATCAAATGAGGCCATATGGTTAGAACTTAGAAACAAAGAGGGGATGGTCACTCTGTTGGGACTGTATTATAGACCCCAAATAGCCAGCGGGTACGAGAGGAGCAGATGTGTAGAGAGATTACAGATACCTGTAGGAATAATAGAGTAGTATTGGTTGGATATTTTAATTTCCCCTGTATTGACTGGGACAACCAGAGTGTAAAAGGCCTGCATGGAGTGGAATTTGTCAAGTGTGTCCAAGAAAGTTTACTAAATCATTAATATAGAGGGCCCTATTTGGTAGGGTGCAACACTGGACCAAGTCTTAGGAAATGAGGTTGGGCAAGTGACGGAAGTGTCAGTCAGAGAGCACTTTGGGTCCAGTGACCATAACACACTTGGTTTTAACAAAATGCTAAACTGGAGCAAAGCCAATTTCTGGGCCATTAGGCAGAATCTAGCAGAGGTCAACTGGGTGAGTCTGCTTGAAGGAAGAGGAACAACTGACAAATGGGAAGCATGTAAAAGTGTGATATCAAAGATTCAGCTCCCGTATGTCCCTGTTAGGGAGAAGGGAAAAACTGGCAGGTTTAGGGATCCCTGGCTGACGAGGGATATTGACACAGGCCAAGCTATGAGTCGGCCTTCACAACACACAAAGACCCAGCCCACCCACAACAGCATAGTACAATACGAAAACCTTGTCCAAATATAAAAAGCACAGTCCAGTCACGAAGGTCTGGTCCAAAGACAAAGGCCAGGTCCTCCCGAGGAGGATGAAGAAGGCATCCATTGGGTTTAAGCTATAGGGCTCAAGTGAGTCCCTAAATGATTATAAAAAGTGTAGGAGCACACTCGAGGAAAATCAGAGGAGCAAAAAGAGGGAATGAGATGGATCTGGCAGATAAGGTTAAAGATAGTCTCAAGAGGTTCTATAGCTATATTCAGAGTAAAAGGGTGGCTAGGGAGAGAATAAGTCCCCTTAAAGATTAGCGTGGCTGTCTGACTGTAGAGCCACAGGAGATGGGGAGATTTTTTTAATGAATATTTCTCAGTGTTTACTGAGGAGAGAAGCATTGTCGGTAAGGAAACAAGTGTGGATGTTTTGGATTGTGTACATGTTACCAGAGAGGAGGTGTTTGCAGGCTTAAAGCATGTTAAGGTGGATAAATTCCCTAGTCCTGATCAAGCCCATCCTCAGATGTTGTGGGAGGCTAGGGAAGAAATTGAAGAGGTTCTTAGAGATTTTTGCTTCATCTTTAGCCACTGATGAAGTTCCAGAAGACCGGAGGGTGGCTAATGTTATTCCATTGTTCAAAAAATGTGACAAAGACAAGCCAGGGGACTACAGCCAGTGAGCCTGACATCAGTGGTAGGCACGTTATTGGAGAGGATACGGAGGGACAGGATCAACCAACATTTGGATAGCATGGATTTTTGTGCAAGAAGCCATGTCTGACAAATCTTTCAGACTTTTTCAACGAGGCAACCAAGAGGACAGATGAGGGCAGGGCAGTGGATATTGTCTATACGGACTTTAGTAAGGCCTTTGACAAGGTCCCGCACAGCAGGCTAGTCATGGAAGTTAGGTCGCATGATCCAGGGAGAGCTGGCTAATTAGATTCAAAATTGGCTCAATGTTAGAAAGAAGAGGGTGATGCTTGCAGGTTATTTCTCAGACTGGAGGCCTGTGACGAGTGATGTGCCACAGGGGTCAGTACTGAGACCTTTGTTATTTATTATTTACGTAAATGATCAAGATATGAATGTATAAGGCATGGTTAGTAAGTTTGCGATTGTTGCAAAATTAAGAGGTATCGATGACAGCGAAGATTATCAGAAATTACAGAGAGATCTTAATCAGGTGGGGAAGCGGGCTGAGGATTGGCAAATGCAATTCAATACAGATAAGCATGAGGTGTGGCACTTTGACAAGTCAAACCAAGCTAGGATTTGTACAGTACATGGTAAGGTCCTGACCAGTGTTGCGGAACAGTGGGACCGAGCAGTACAAGTACGTAGTTCATTGAAAGAAGCATCACAGGTAGACAGGATGGTGAGGAAGGCATAATAGCATGCTGCTCTTCATCAATCGAGGCATTGAGTATAGGAGTTGGGATATTATGTGACAGATGTATAAGTCGTTGGTGAGACCGCAATTGGATATTGTGTATAGTTTTGGTCACCCTGTTGTAGGAAAGACATAGTTAAACTGGAAAGCGTGCAGAGAAGATTTACAAGGATGTTGCAAGGATGAGTAGACTTGAGTTATAGATTATGGTTGGCCAGAATAAGACAGGGATGAGGAATTGAAAGCTAGAGAGCATCAGTTTAAGGTGAAAGGGGAAAGATTTAAGAAGGACCGAAAGGGCAACTTCTTAACGTAAAAAGTTGTGCGTATATGGAATGGGCTGCCAGAGAAAGTGATTGAGGCAGGTACAATAGCAACATTTAAAAAGCATTTGGATAGGTGCAAAGATAGGAAGGGTTTAGAGGGATATGGATCAGATGCGGGCAATTAGAACTAGCTGAGTGGGTACCATGATAACAAGACGTGGGGCTGGATGAACACTGCGAAGCAGCATCATAGGAGCAGGAAAGCTTGACGTTTCGGGCCTAGACCCTTCATCAGAAATGGGGGAGGGGAAGAGGGTTCTGAAATAAATAGGGAGCGGGGGAGGCGGATAGAGGAGAGGATAGGTGGAGAGGAGGCAGACAAGTCGAAGAGGCGGGGATGGAGCCAGTAAAGGTGTGTGTAGGTGGGGGGGTAGGGAGGAGATAGGTCAGTCCAGGGAGGACGGACAGGTCAAGGGGGCGGGATGATGTTAGTAGATAGGAGATGGGGGTGGGGCTTGAGGTGGGAGGAGGGGATAGGTGAGAGGAAAAACAGGTGAGGGAGGTGGAGATGAGCTGGGCTGGTTTTGGGATGCGGTTGGGGGAGGGGAGATTTTGAAGCTTGTGAAATCCACATTGATGCCATTGGGCTGCAGGGTTCCCAGGCTGAATATGATTTGCTGTTCCTGCAGCCTTCGGGTGGCATCACTGTGGCATTGCAGGAGGCCCAGGATGGACATGTTGTCCGAGGAATGGGAGGGGGAGTTGAAATGGTTCGCGACTGGGAGGTGCAGTTGTTTGTTGCGAACTGAGCGCAGGTGTTCTGCAAAGCGGTCCCCAAGCCTCCGCCTTGTTTCCCCGATGTAGAGGAAGCCACAACGGGTACAGCGGATGCAGTATACCACATTGGCAGATGTGCAGGTGAACATCTGCCTAATGTGGAAAGTCGTCTTGGGGCCTGGGATTGGGGTGAGGGAGGAGGTGTGGGGGCAGATGTAGCACTTCCTGCGGTTGCATGGAAAAGTGCCGGGTGTGGTGGGGCTGGAGGGGAGTGTGGAGCGGACAAGGGAGTCGCGGAGGGAGTGGTCCCTCCGGAAGGCAGATAAGGGTGGGGAGGGAAAAATGTCTTTGGTGGTGGGGTCTGATTGCAGATGGCGGAAGTGTCGGAGGATGAGGCGTTGGATCCGGAGGTTGGTGGGGTGGTACGTGAGGACGAGGGGGATTCTTTTTTGGTTATTATTGCGGGGATGGGGCGTGAGGGATGTGTTCCGGGAAATGCGGGAGACACGGTCGAGGGCGTTCTCGACCACTGTGGGGGGTAAGTTGCGGTCCTTGAAGAATGAGGACATCTGAGATGTACTGGAGTGGAATGTCTCATCCTGGGAGCAGATGCGGCGGCGGCGAAGGAATTGGGAATAGGGGATGGCATTTTTGCAGGAAGGTGGGTGGGAGGAGGTGTATTCCAGGTAGCTGTGGGAGTCAGTGGGCTTGACATGGACATCGGTTTCTAGGTGGTTACCCGAGATGGAGACAGAGAGGTCCAGGAAGGAGAGAGAAGTGTTGGAGATGGTCCAGGTGAACTTCAGGTTGGGTGGAAGGTGTTGGTGAAGTGGATGAACTGTTCGAGCTCCTCGTGGGAGCACGAGGCGGCGCCAATGCAGTCATCAATGTAACGGAGGAAGAGGTGGGGTTTAGGGCCAGTGTAGGTACGGAAGAGGGATTGTTCCACATAACCTACTAACATCATCCCGTCCCCTTGACCTGTCCGTCCTCCCTGGACTGACCTATCTCCTCCCTACCCCCCCACCTACACTCACCTTTACTGGCTCCATCCCCGCCTCTTCGACTTGTCTGCCTCCTCTCCACCTATCCTCTCCTCTATCCGCCTCCCCCTTTCTCCCTATTTATTTCAGAACCCTCTTCCCCTCCCCCATTTCTGATGAAGGGTCTAGGCCCGAAACGTCAAGCTTTCCTGCTCCTATGATGCTGCTTGGCCTACTGTGTTCATCCAGCCCCACGCCTTGTTATCTCGGATTCTCCAGCATCTGCAGTACCTTTTATCTCTGAGTGGGTACCATGGTCAGCATGGACCAATTTGGGCTGAAGGCCTGTTTTCATGCTGTATTACTCTATGACTAATTCAGGAGACTCTGAATCCCCTGTTTTTTTTTTCTAGTTATACTCTTTGTTCAAAACTTACATAAGTTACAGCATCGCAGACACCACACATAGCGTCAGTCATAGTACATCAACAACAAGTAACCAAAACCAGAGAAGTTAACAGAACATCCTACGGAAAAATATCTGTTTAAACAGTAGATTTGAGTCCACACACAGTAACAGTGTCTCAAATGCAACACGTGGCAAGGTATAGAAACCATATCTCAGTTCAAACAGCAGTACAAAATCTCAGACAAAAATACATTCCCCAGGGCTATCAATCGGCCTACACATGGGCCGGCGGGGATACAGGAAGGCATGATACAAAAACAAAAACATAGTCCAAATGCAAAGACACGATATGCACACACTGAGGTTTGGTCTACCTCCAAAGGTCGGTACACACCATACAATGAAACAGTGGTACGACGGCCGGGTCCTGTTAGCAAGTCATCCTTTCATTTTACCAGTAGTACAGTACCACTGGCTGTGGCCAGCTAACTCAGGGTCAGTCCCTGAATTCAGGAGACTCTAAGTGCTCTGTTTATATCTGTCAGCTAGGGCTCCCTGATTGGCCCAAGTTAACAAACTCAATGATGGACGTCATAGTAAATATCCACTTGGTTCCAATCACTACAGTCTTTTAGTTTTAGTTTCACCCACGAGTGGAAACTACCTCCTTGCTTCTATCTTGTCTATTACCTCCATAATTTTATCTGTTTCTATAAGATCCCCCGATTCTTCTAAATCTCAATGAGTATGGTACCAGTCTACTCGATCTCTCCACATGGTCAACCCTTTCAACTCTGGAATCAGCCCAGTGAACCTCCTCTGCACCGTCTCCAGTGCCACTGCATCCTTTCTGCGGTAAGGAAACCAAAACTGTATACTGTAATCCAGATGTGGCTTCACCAGCACCCTATACAGCTGCAGCATAACTTCCCTGCTTTTAAAGTCCATTACTCTAGCAATGACTTCAAAATTCCATTTGCCTTCTTAATTCCTGCTGCACCTGCAAACTGTCTTTTTGTGATTCATGCACAAGGACACTCAGGTCCTTCCGCACAGCAGCATGCTGCAATTTTTCACCATTTAAATAATAGTCCGTTTTGCTGTTATTCCTACCAAAATGAATGACCTCACATTTACCAACATTGTACTCTATCTGCCAGACCAATGCCCACTCACTTAATCCATCAGTATCCCTCTGGAGACTTTGAATGTCCTCTGCACACTTTGCTGTACCACTCATCTTAGTGTCATCTGCGAACTTTGACATGCTACACTTGGTTCCCAACTCCAAATCATCTGTGTAACTTGAAACAATTACGGTCCCAACACTGATCCCTGAGACACATCACCAGCCAATGATCTCCAACCACTGTTTGCTTTCTGTTAGTTATCATTTATCTATCCATGCTAATACATTACCTGTAATGCCAGGTTTGAGCTATACAGAGAGGCTGAGTAGACTGGGGCTATTTTCCCTGGAGTGTCAGAAGCTGAGGGGTGACCTTATAAATGTTGTGATGATGCTGTCACTTTAAGAGGTTATTTTGTCCTGTTTTTTGAGAGAGGTTGTAAGGCAGAGTTCATGAGCTGTCACTAAGAAAGTAAACAATTTGAGGTCTTGGAGTTTTTTTAAAAGTTGGAACAATGGAAGCAGGCTCAGTGTGGCCATCTCTCACAGACCAGGCTTTCTAGTTTAATTTTAGTTTTCAGGTTTAATTTTAATCAGAAGCCTTTAGGGTCTCAAAAGAATTGGAAGCTTCAGTGAATGTTTTCTAGTTGCTACTTTCTCTGAATTTTCTCCAATTTTTTTCTCCTGGATTGGAGAACTGCGTGTGTGAATCTGTGTCTGAATTTGCCTTTTTGCCAAAGGGAGTGTTTATGGCATGTAACTATATTGGAACATTTAATTAGTAATAGGTACTGTACCTATTATTTGGTTAAGTTTTCCAATAGTTAGTTAAGTTATTCCAAATTCCTTTTTGTTTGTATTTTAACTATAGTATTTAAGTAAATTGTGTTTGACCATTTCACGACAACCTTTTAAAATAAGAAAAAGTTAGGGTCTAGGCTGTCGTCTTAAAATATATTGAGGGGATTTGATCTGGTCCATAACAATTTGGGGGCTCTTGTTGGGAATGACATCTGTAATTCCAAGTTAGGTTTAGGATAGTTGGACTCAAAAGGCGACAGTGGTGGGTATTCATTTTTTTTTTCTGGTGTTGAATTTGGTTGCTTTAAATAGGGTGTGCCTTGTGTAGTAATGGCTCTTGCTCACTAAGAGTTTTATGGGGGTGGAAGAAGTGACTTTGCTAGTTTTACAAAAAGTGAGCAAGGCAAAGCTTTCAGAATTGGCAAACAAGCTGGAATTGGAGACAGTAGGAACTGCTGATGCTGGAGTCTGAGATAACAAAGTGTGGAGCTGGAGGAACACAGCAGGCCAGGCAGCATCAGAGGATCAGGAAAGCTGATGTTTCGGGACCGGACCCTTCTTCAGAAATGGCCCATTTCTGAAGAAGGGTCCTGACCCGAAACGTCAGTTTTCCTGATCCTCTGATGCTGCTAGACCTGCTGTGTTCATCCAGCTCTACACCTTGTTATCTCAAGTGGTTGGTGACCATGTGTTTTGTTCATGCAAAAAAAGTTGGTAGGTAGAGCTAGTGAGATATTTGCATCAATATTAGAGGAGGTATCTGTGGAGTGTAATGAGGTAAAAAATGCCAGCTTAAGTACATATGAGCTAGTGCCAGAAGCCTACGGACAACATTTCAGGAATCTAAGGAAGGACCCTGGTCAAACATACGTTGAGTTTGAAAGGAACAAACTAAGTAATTTTGATAGCTGGATAAGGACATTGAAAATAGATAAAGGTGATTGTAGTTGTCTTTTCCCTAAGATGGGGAATTTCCCTAAGGTGAGAGGACAGAGATTTTAAAAAAGACATGAGGTAAATATTTTACACAGAGGGTGGTTGCATGTAGAATGAACTTCCTGAGGAAGTGGTGGATGCGGGTACAATTGCGACATTTAAAAGGTATTTGGATTGATACATGAATAGGAAAGGTTTGGAGGGATATTGGCCAGGACCAGGCAGGTAGGACTGATTTAGTTTGGGATTATGTTCAGCATAGACTGGTTGGACCAAAGGGTCTGTTTCCATGCTGTATGACTCTATGATGCTGTATGACGCTCTTAGAGAGATGATTATTTTGGAGGAGTTCAAAAATGCACTTCCTGAAATGGTGAGAACTCCTGTGGAAGAGAAGAGAGTTAAAACTGCAAGATTAGCAGCTGAAATGGCCAATGATGAGTTGGTTCTTAAATCAAAGTTTGGCTTCCAACATCAATTTCTATCCGTGAGGGATAGAAATTGGGGAAAAGAGAAATCCTCAAGTGGTAAGAGAAAAGGAGATCTATTGAAGGTAGTAAAATCAATTTACCACAGGGTAAAAAGGAAACCCATGAGAGGGAAAGAGCAGTAAAAAAGCTCAGGTGTTTTCACTGCAATAAAGTAGGCCACATGAAGTCACATTGTTGGTTAGAAAAAGCACTGGGAATATGGATATGGGAAAACAGGATAAGCCACTGAATTTTGTTGAAGTGGTAAAGGAAAGCACAGTGGAATTTAAAACCTGCACCAGAATGTACAACCTTGTCGGGGGTTGGTTGGGAAGAAGTGCCACATCTTTGTTAAACCATTTACTTCTGAGGTTTACTTGCATATGCAGGAGGAGCAAGTAAAGAAATTACAACTTTAAGAGATACGGAAAAATGTCCATCTTTGTTGAGAGATGAGGAGATATGTAGTTCACCTGTTCTGAATATGGGAAAGGATTAATTTGCTCATCTAAACTACAGTCACACCAGGGAGTTCACACTGGAGAGAGACCATTCACCTGCTCTGAGTGGGGGAAGGAATTTACTCAGTCTCCAAGCTGCTGAAACACCAACCAATTCATTCTGGGGAGAGACTTCACTTGCTCAATGTATGGGAAGGGATTCGGTCAGTCATCCAAGCTGTTAACACACCAGTAAATTCACAAAGAACCACAGTTCAAGGATTTTGCTCTTACAATAAGGAATGAATCGTGGTCTTTGGGTGTTAATCAACTGTGCTCAATTAAACGTGCTGATATTGTAGATAAGATGTTAATAACAGTAGTGTATCTGTAGGGTAGGGTTTGGAAATGATCACACCATTTCTGCACATCAGCATGTTCACACTGGGTAAAGACTGTCCACTAGCACAGTATGTGAAAAGGAATTTCCTGGTATACGAGGACTGGTTAACCATCAGTGAGTTACCAAGTAACTGTAGGAATTGTTCTTTGATGCTATTGTTGTATTTTTCCAAAGCATGTCTGGTTACCTATTCAGGAGAAAAGTAACATAAATCAGCTTTTTGTTAGACCTGTTGTGCATCAAGTCTTTATCTTATTTCTAAAGCAGACTCATTAATTTTGGAGGGCTCTTCATCTCCCCTGACTCCAGCAAGTGCAGGGAAGTTGTGGATTTGTCACTCAGAATGAAGCAATCGGTATGTTTCACATGAGCAGTTCGCAGAAGGCAGGTCCAGATTGAGGGACAGCCTGTAAAGCTCGAAATGTCATGCACCAATAGAATTCTGTGCACAGGGAAAGAAGTTTTTCTCCCCTTGTTCACAGTTTGTGCAAGGCAGAAGGGATTGCACCTAAACTGGAATGGGAACAGCATCCTTTCAGAGAGGTTTATTAGCACTGTTGGGGAGCATGTAAATTAACTTGGCAAGGGGCTGAGATCAAAATGAATAGCTGAAATGAGAAGACGCAAGTGAGTCAGGAAGGCATCAACGTTACAGGCCAGGTCAGGTGCAAGGGAGTTTGTGAAGAGCATTGGTATTTATTATAACGCTAGGAGTCTGACAAACAAGGCAGATATGTTGAGAATACAAATTATAGGATATGAAGACACTGCTGTCATTTAGACATGGTTGGCAGCTCGATATTCTAGGATTCATGTGAGACAGTGGGTGTGGTGAAAGAGGAGGAGGTGTTGTAATTTTGTTCAGGGAATCTTACAGCAATAAGGAGGGATGATAGCTTAGAAAACTCCTTAAATAAACCTATATGGGTATAACTAAAAGAGCAGGTAAAGAGGCAAATTTCAGGGAAGTGTAAAATTAAAAGGGTTGTGATAGCATGGGTTTTCAACTTTCTTTGTGATGGGCATAGTGTGAAAGGTTTAGAGGAATTTTCAAAATACATCCAGGGTAGTTTTTTAAGCCAGTATGTAGAAGTCCTAACAAGGGAGGAGGAAGTCCAGGATGTAATTTGAGATTACAAAGCCAAGCAAATGGAAGCATCAGTCAGGGAGCATACCATGGAATCGTAGAATCCCCACAGTACAGAAACAGGCAAATTGGCCCAACAAGTCCACACCACCCCTCCGAAGAGCATCCCACCCAGACCCATCCCCCTACTCTTTCCCTGTAACCCTGAATTTCCCATGGCTAATCTACCTAATCTACACACCCCTAGATATTATGGGAAATTTAGCATGGCTAATCCACCCAACCTGCACATTTTTGGACTGTGGGAAGAAACTGGAGCACCCAGCAGAAACCCACGCAGACACAGGGAGAACGTGCAAACTCCACACAGACAGTCGCCCGAGGGTGGAATCGAACCCAGGTCCCTGGCGCTGTGAGGCAGCAGTGCTAGCCACTATACAACCTCTGTTGCAGACAGTTATCATAAGTCCTTTAGATTTTCATGTTTGTGTGGCAAATGATAAGGATGAGCCAAAAATACAAAGTTCTAAACTTGTGTACTTTAATAAGAGCAGATGTGATTTAACCAGAGTGCACTGGGACCAGATACTTTCAGGTAAATGTGCAAGAGGGACCATAAAGAGGAAGATGAGGAGAGCTAAAAGGAGGACTGAGTGCATATAGGCAGTTTAAAAAAAAGGAAAATACTCAGTTGTTTTATGGGTACATTGATGGTTAAAAGATAACAAAAGAAAGGGTAAGGCCCACAGCAGTAATTTGTGTGTGGAGCCAAAAGATCTCTGTAGGGTTCTAAATTAATACTTTGAGTCAGTGTTCACTGGTGAGAGAGAAAGTATTGGGGGGTAGAAATCAGAGAAAAGGTCTGTGATAGAATTAAATAAATTAGCACAGAGTGGGGGGAGGTTCTGAATATTCTGGCTGGGGAAAGTATTAGATGAACAGCAGAAGGAGGAAGTTGAACAGCGGAGATAACAGTGCTGCAGAGGGTCAGGGAATAGCACAAAGGAGCAAGATTAGAGATGGGATGAAAGAAAAGATAGGTATAAACGACATTCCCAACATTCAGACCTTACAGATCTTCATCCTTGGGTTACAAAACAGACTTTCTCCTGTCAATATAGAGCTGCAGGACTGGACTGGAGTAGTTAATTTTCACCGTCAGTTCAGTATTGATCCTGAGTAGATTTCAATTTAAAAATGATGAGTTGCAGACATAATGGTCATACGTAATGAGAGACATTGTTTGAAACACTTTCAGTCCTGGATGCAATTAACATCAGCAGCAATAACAGTACAGGATACAATACTTGCTGTTATGGGTGACTTGACAGTGTCTCAGCAGCAAGGATGATTGAGTGAATCCTTTCCCACACTCAAAACAGCTGAACTGCCTCCGCCCAGTGTGAATATGCTGGTGTATGGTGTGGTCAGATGATCACATTAACCCAACTATAGAGGGAGAGCATCTGGGGTTCCCAGTATCAACACGTTAATGGGACATCAGATCCTGAGAATGTTTATAGCACAATCCCCACAAACTAGAAAGCCAGGAGCAGCTGCTGCATGGGTAAAGCAACACCTCCAAGACTCACACCAGAGAGTTCACACTGGGGAGCGATTTAATCTGAGTTGGATCCACCTCCCTTTGACAATGAGAAATTGATAGGTCCAACTGGGTTCCAATTTCCTCAGGGTTATCCTCAGCAGCTTTCCCTCCCATCTCCACTCGAGCTCAAACTAAGGTCAAGAATCAAATGATACCAGATTATAGTCCAACAGGTTTATTTGAAAACACTAGCATTCTGAGCTCTGCCCAGCTTCCACATTTTCCTGACTGCAAGCCCTGAGATGATTGATGCCTTCCGGGATGATGTTCCTTCATTTTGAACGTTTTGGTCTAGTGATTCCCAGGTGTTGTTGAGAATGCTACACTTTGCCACTAAGGTATTGAGGGTATCACTGAAGCATTTTCTCTATCCATATCGGAGCTGGGAGTAAAGCGCTTGCTTGTGTCAGTCATGTAGCCCCGCCCATTGCAGCCAAATAAGGGTGGTTAGTGCCCCAATGCTGGGGATGTTGGCCTGGTCAACAATGCTTGTGCAGGGCATCTTTCTTCACAGCAGATTTGAACAATCTTGCTTATAATTGTTGGTGGTACTTCTCCATCAGCTTAGGGTGTCTGCTGTAGACAATCCATGTCTCAGCACCAGTTAGGAGAGTGGGAACTACCACAGCTCTGTATACCATGAGTGTGGTGTCATATGTTGTTGTCCTCAAACACCCTTTCCTTCAGATGGCCAAAGGTTACACTGGCACACTGGAGGCAGTGCTGGATCTCTTCATCAATAACTGCTTTGGTCGACAGGACATCTTGAGATATTAGAAGAGATGACATCACGAATCCTCAGACTGACTAAACAGTTTCTGCCTTTATCCTTCTAAGCGCTGCTTCTTTTCTGTTCCCTGATTACTCCATTGTCAATTTGTGTGTCATTTGCAAATTCTGAAAATATGGCCTGTTTTATGGAGTCAGATAAAGATTAAAGCTTTCTCTACAATGTCCGCATCAAACACTCTCAGAACAGGGACAGCACAGGGAGGTCTCTCGATGATGTCGCAGTGAAATAGTTGAAGGGTAGGCATAATCCAAGCAGAGATACAGAGTTTATCTCAATCTAAACTCTCTCCATTACATACCCCGAAACACAAACATACAAAGACACAATCCTGAACTCTCGACTGAGATACAACAGGGTCAATACATCACTGGCTCAACATTCTCAACAAAAAGTGAACTCTTCCACAAATTTGTGTTCTTTGTTTGATTCTCTCTGTTCTGTTCAGATTAACTGTTAGATTCCTGGTACATGTACCATATCCTGATCCCAAACACAGCATCTGATTCCAATATGGTGTGTGATACAGGAGCCTCTCATGTCAGGGGAAGACGAGTCTTGAACCTGACCCAGTTGTTTGAATATGCTGTGTGAATCCAACGTCCAGAGATTGTTTAATGGGACTTGTTTAATCATTCAGAGACTCAAACATCTCCAATTGCTCTCTCTCCAATCAAAATTCATGGAACGGCGATGCCACAGGCTATACAAAGAGCAATACTGCTTCAGTAGTATCCCGTGTACACATGCAGGGCAAGAACAAATCTAGGTTTGATATAGAGTGAATCACCTGCCACACCATCCTCATGGAACACACTCACAAAAGGTACAGCACGGGGTTAGGGACAGAGTAAGGTAACCCCTTTTAGAGCTGCCCTTAACTGAGCAGCGCAAAATGGCTGAGGCAAGCTTGAACTGTATAAAATGCTGTCCCAGAGAGCTATCTACAAAGGGATAATTCAGCTCTGCTGAGCAATAGTAATCAAAGGGGTAGTGTGTGTGCTCTAAATTTGAACTGTATAAGTTAAGACAATCTGAAGCTTTATGTGTGCCTAACTGCTAAGAAAATCTGAAGCTGTAATAAAGTTGTATCTGAATCTACCACTGGACTCTTGGACCCTCATTAGAAAATATGAGATCTAACACCCCTCTGCATTGTTCCCAACACTCCTTGGCTACAGGTTTGAAATCCCATTTCCATACTGTCTGATGACTGTGGACCGGTATCTGAATTTTGTATCATCATTTGGGGAGCCATTCAACTTACAGAGCCTTCACAGTTCTTTCTCTCATTGCCTCTGCCTGTCTTTCATAGATTTCATAGGATCCCTACAGTGTGGAAGCAGGCCTTCCGCCCAACAAGTCCACACTGACACCCAGAGCATCCCACCCGGACCCATCCCCCTAATCTATACATCCCTGAACACTATGGGCAATTAACCATGGCCAATCCACCTAACCTGCACGTTTTTGGATTGTGGGAGGAAACCGGAGCACCCAGAGGAAACCCACACAGACACGGGGAGAATGTGCAAACTCCACACAGACAGTCGCCTGAGGCTGGAATCGAACAGGTCCCTGGCACTGTGAGGCAGCAGTGCTAACCAATGATCCACTGTGCCGCCCCTTTTTACGACCCTCAGACAGGTGTAGCCCTGGGAAGAACCCGGGGCCGCAAAGTGTGTTCAAAGTGTCGATGATCAATGTGTCCTGCAATTCACATTAATTCTCGCAGCTAGCTGCATTCTTCATTGACGCACTTCTCTGTCTCCCTCCCTCACATCTCATTTTCTGAGAGTACGTGACAGTATTGTTTGGGGTGTCACAGTGGCTCAGTGGTCAGCACTGCTGCCTCACAGCGCCAGGGACCTGGGTTCGATTTCAAAGAACAAAGAAAATTACAGCACAGGAACAAGCCCTTGGGCCCTCTGAGCCTGCGTTGATCCAGATCCTCTATCTAAGCCTGTCGCCTGTTTTCCAAGCATCTGTATCCCTCTGCTGTCTGCCCATTCATGTATCTGTCTAGATACATCTTAAATGATGCTATCGTGCCCGCCTCTCCCACCTCCACTGGCAACGTGTTCCAGGCACCCACCACCCTCTGCGTAAAGAACTTTCCACGCGTATCTCCCTTAAACTTCTCCCCTCTCACCTTGAAATCGTGACCTCTAGTAATTAAGTCCCCCACTCTGGGAAAAAGCTTCTTGCTATCCACCTTGTCTATACCTCTCATGATTTTGTAGACCTCAATCAGGTACCCCCTCAACCTCCGTCTTTGTAATGTAAATAATCCTAATCTGCTCAACCTCTCTTCATAGCTAGCGCCCTCCATACCAGGCAACATCCTGGTGAACCTCCTCTGCACCCTCTCCAAAGCATCCACATCCTTTTGGTAATGTAGCGACCAGAACTGTATGCATTATTCGAAATGTGGCCGAACCAAAGTCCTGTACAACTGTAACATGACCTGCCAACCCTTGTACTCAGTACCCTGTCCGATGAATGAAAGCATGCCATATGCCTTCTTGACCACTCTATCAACCTGCATTGCAACCTTCAGGGTACAATGGACCTGAACACCCAGATATCTCTGTGCGTCAATTTTCCCCAGGGCTTTTCCATTTACTGTATAGTTCGCTCTTGAATTGGATCTTCCAAAATGCATCACCTCGCATTTGCCTAGATTGAACGCCATCTGCCATTTCTCCACCCAACTCTCCAATCTGTCTATACTCTGCTGCATTCTCCGACAGTCCCCTTTACTCTCTGCTACTCTACTAATCTTAGTGTCATTCTGTGTAGAGTTTGCACATTCTCACTGTGTCTGCGTGGGTTTCCTCTGGGTGCTCTGGTTTCCTCCCACAGTTCAAAGATGTGCAGGGTAGCATTCAGGAATGTGTAGATTAGGTGGGTTTTAGGGGGATGGGCCTGAGTGGGATGCCCTGAGTGTTGGTGTGGACTGGTTGGGCCGAAGGGCCTGTTTCCACTCTGTAGGGATTCTATAAAATATTGTAATGTTGTCAGCATGCAGCATATAAGATGGTGTACAGTAAACCGGGTCATTTCCAGCTGGGATAACAAGGTGTGGAGCTGGATGAACACAGCAGGCTGAGCAGCATCATAGGAGCAGGAAAGCCTGACGTTTCGGGCCTAGACCCTTCATCAGAAGGGTCTGATGAAGGGTCTAGGCCTGAAACGTCAAACTTTCCTGCTCCTATGATGCTGCTTGGCCTGCTGTGTTCATCAGCTCCATGCCGTGTTATCTCGGATTCTGCAGCATCTGCAGTTCCTATTATCTCATTTCCAGCTGGGTCTGCTGGAAGGGTCGCTGCTGAAGCCATAACCGTTTACAATCGATATCAATGATTTAGATGAAGGGAGGAAGTATAATGTCTCCAGGTTCACTGACAAGACCATGTTGAGTGGGAGAAAAAGCTATGGGGATGACCAAAGAGGCTGTAAACAGATATGGACAGGTTCACTCAGTGGGCAAGTAATTGGCAGATGGAATATTGTGTGGAGAAATGTCCATATGCAGCAGAGATTTACAAGCTAACTCAGTGACAAATACCCATTCCCTGCCAAGTCCATGCTGTCAGACCAAATGAAGTTTTGTTCCTGTGAAAGAGATGTTTCCTGACTGGACGTTATAACGTTGCAAGATGATGGTACTGAGTGTAAAAGTATTTGCAAAAACTCATCATATCATCTACTTTGCTGTACGTATTGTGTGAATTATATTTAAAACATGGACAGAGGAAAAATAGTGTGGTGAAATATGATTCGTGTTTGCAGACAAACAAACAAAGTCAACCATAATCTCTAACTCACTCACAGTCACACTCATTCCCACACAAATATATGGTAACAATACACAAATCTCTATGGGTCCAGGAGGTTTGTTTAATTGCAATTTTTTTTTGTTTTTAGACAGCACAAAATTTGAAGCCAATGTCCATGTGGCATTTGATAAAGTCCTGTTTTTGCAATAAAACAAGCCTGATTCCAGGTTAAAACTCTACGACAGATTACGAACAGGGCCTCATACCTTCAGTTCAGTAGCTGACCTGTCATGCTACCTTTTGTATATTCCAATCATATTTTCCAGTTTGAAGTTTGGCAAGTTAAGCAGATAGTGCTGACACTTTAGAATATCTTGGGGCACTAACTTTAAACAGATTCTAGAATTTGAATCTTAATCAATCATATTCTTTGTAACAGAGTTCTCCATATCCTGCTTCTGCAAAACAAATGAACATTTCTACAATGCAGGAATTTATGAATGAAAATAGCTTTTGATACATTTGCCCCACTCCTGTGCTGATGAAGCTTTTTCTGTTCCTGTGCCCAATTTAACATTGTGCCATTTAGTTTAGATTGTCCCTCCTTAGTATAACATCCAAAAAACATTGGTTCACATCTCATGATGTTTCAGCTGCAGGAGGTTGAGGGATGATAATGTACAAACTGTGAGATGTGTTTTAATCTGCAAAGCCAGGATGAATGATTCAGAAGGAGTCAGGCACACATTTTAGCTTTGTTCAGGGCAGCCATTTCATATTAGCACAGCACTAGCATTGACTTTATAGATAGAGAAGGAGAAGATAGAGTGGGGACTTGGGGAGTCCATGTTTATTTGATTGCAGTGTTGACTCACCGGAATGATTTCTGGACAGCAAGGAATCAAGGACGGGTATAATACAGTGTCACATACAAAACAAAGCTTCCTCTATACGACCAGATCTGAAATCACGCAACATCAAGTTATAGTCCAACAGGTTTATTTGAAAACACAAGCTTTCAGAGCCTCAGTCCTTCTTCAGGTGTTAGTCTCTTGCATTTCTGTAGAAACTTGATGTGTGTGTCAATATGTGCTATCTTCTTGGAGATCCTGTCTACTTTGAGCCAGCAGTTGGTGGTGTCGATAGCCGTTATGTAGAGGTGCCAATGTTGGGCTGGGGTGGACAAGGTCAGAAGCCACATAACACCAGGTCCCCAGTCCAACACCGCCACCTCCACATATATGACCAGAGAATGACTGTCTTCCATCTGCTCCTGTACTGCCTTGCGTGTGTCAGAGAGTCAACTCTGAAATATTTTCAGGAAGTCTTATCACGTATCTGTCTCTGGCCCTGTATCTGTGACTGTAACTCTCTCTGTCTCTGAAATTACTTCCTCATTCCTTTAATACTGCTGAATAAATTTCAAAGCAGCGCAGTTACCTGTAAAACACTTTGGGATACCCTTAAGTTATAAAAAAGGTGCTTTATAAATGTCCATCCCTCAGTTTCAGTTGGGACAGTCAGTGTGCTTCCTCTCTATCATCCCTAAATCACACAGAAAGTTAATGTCCAGAGACTGCTAACAATCAAGAAGGTCCATGAAGTGTTGGCCTTTAGTGCAAGTGATTGGCATCAACGGGAAGGAGGTATGGCTCTGACTGTTTTATTAAGATACCATCCGGAATCCTGTGGACCACTTTCATCCTCAGACCAGCTGTGAACAGCTTCTGCACAGAAATATCACATTTTCAAATGCAGGAATGTTTGAATGCCATCAATTATTAATGTGCTTCCCTAGTGCCATCACTGATCATTTTCAGGAGGACATTAAGCTGACAGTGGTAAAGGAAAGTGCAGTGGAAGCTAACAAGCTTCAACAGAGTGTATAACCTGATCATGGATTGAGAAGTAAGTGCCAGATCTCTTTAAAGAATTTACTTGCAAGTGTAAGGTTTACTCTTATGCCAGGAGGAGCAAGTAAAGAAATTACAATTTTAAGAGATACAAAATCATTGTCAATCTTTGGTGAGAAATAAGGAGGTATGTAATTCAAAAGGCATATTGCCAGAAAATGTGGTAATGTGTGTATTTCGTGGTGAGACAAGAAATTCTCCATTATTAAAAAATGAGGTAAAAAGTGGTGGTTGGAGTACTGGAGAATTTCTCAGCTTCAGGAATACAATTTGTCCTTGGTAATGGTATAGCTGGAGACAGGTGAGAGTGATGCTTACTGTGGTTGTAATGCCAGTAAGAACATCAGACAATTGAGGCATTAAAGGAAGTATATCCTGAGATTTTTCCTGAGTCTGTGATAACTAGGTCACAAAGCTACAGGTTAAAACAGGAGGAGAAATCAAAGAATAAAGATAAGAAAGTTGAACTACAATTATTAGACACTGTGTTTGATCAAATGATTGAAAAAATATCAAGAACTGATGGAGGACAATTTTTTTTTAATTTGGAGAAATCAATTGACTTACAACAGAAAGATTTAAAACTAAAGCAGTTACATCAAAAAGAGTACACAGAAGAAGAATCTGAGTGTATCCCATAATGTTACTATCTTAAAAATGATGTCTTGATGTGTAAATGGAGACTATCACATTCAGATGGATGAGCAGACATTCATCAAGTTGTATTTTCTCTGGGTTACCAAAAGGAAGTGTTGCAGGTAGCACATGAGTTACCGCAATGGGGTAATTTGGGAGTAAGGAAAGCTCAAACAAAAATATAAAAATACCTTTATTGACCTGGACTGCATAAGGATGTGGTTGAATTTTGCCAGACAAGTCATAAGTGTCAGGTAATGGGAAAACATCAGGCAATGATAAAATCAACACCTTTGATGCACATTCCTGCATTTGAGGAACCTTTTCCAAGAGTCTTTATAGATTGCATAGGACCCCTACCTAAAACAAAAAGTGGGAATCAGTATTTGTTGACCATAACGGATGTGTGCACTAGATTTCCAGAGGCCATTCTATTATGCAGTATCATGGCTAAAAGGATTGTAGAAGAGTTACTCAAATTTTTCACTGTATATAGACTAGATACAGAGATATAATTAGACTAAGAGTCAAATTTCACATCAAAATTTTTCAAGGAAATTATGGATAGTTTCGGAATAAAACAATTCAAATCCACTGCGTGCCACCCAGAATAGCAGGGAGCATTATAACAGTGGCATCAAACTTTAAAGACCATTTTGAGGGTTATAGTCAATACTATCCAGAAAAATGAGAAAGGAATTCCATTTGTACTGTTAGACAGAGACTGCGGAGAGAGCGAGAGAAAGAAAGAGAGGGAAAGGTACAAGCTGCTGACATCACTGACTGGGAGATGTTGACCAGAGGCTGCAGAGAGAGAAAGATAGAGACGGGGTGCCAGTCACCAGTATCACTAATAGGAGATACTAGATACAAAAAATGCTGACACAAAGAGGGAAAAAACAGCTTGTGAACTGAGGATGACCCAGGTCCAGGAGCTGGCCTGAGCTGGTCGTAACTACTTGGTGCCAACCAAGTTCTGCGAAACGTAAGAAAGATGAGGTAATGCAAAAGTCTTATTTGGATGAGGGGCAATGAGGTAATGCTACCTAAGTGTCTGGTCCAGGGCCAATAAGGTGAACATATGTGATAAGTGAATTAGCCTGAGCCAACAGGAAAAAGACAACACAACTTGGGAGAGATAAGGCAGAAAAGAGAAAAGAAGACCCTCAGAGTATGCAGCCAGCAAAAACTCCGGAGACCAACCTTCGCAGAAGCACACCCCTCATCAGGGACGTGGTAACAACATTGAGTGTGGCATCTGGCCAATGTCAGTCCTCAGCAGCAGCAGCTGTCCTGCATGAGTATTAGCTTTTATATTTTGTGTCTACTCAGGCAGTGTCAGGAGACTCTCGTGGGTGTACAAATAGGTTCTAGTCTTTTTGGGGGAACGTATGAGTTACTCATTACTTGTCTAACGTATAAGCCATACTTATACCTTTTATAATGAATAAAGTGATAAGTGGGTTACAGTAAAAGGTGACTCTTCTCCTTTCTGTACAAGCTGATAACTGGCGCTGGTGTTCACCGGACTGCAACAGTACTTGTTGCAATTAGGGATGCAGCAAATGAATCTACCAAATTCAATAAATTTTGGGCATGAGGTGAGAGGACCACTGAAATTAATCAAGGAGAAATTGGTGAGTCAGAGTTCAGAGACTGCACATTTAGACTATTTGTCAACTTTTAGGGAAAGATTAAATAGAGCAGGTGAGCTAGCTAGACAGCATTTAAAAGTAGTGCAGCATGTGATGAAAAAGGAAGCAAACAAGAAATTAAAAAATTGCAATTTGCTGGTGAAGACAAATTGCTACTGTTTCTTCCAGTGACAGGTCAACCTTTAAAAGCAAGGTTTAATGGACTTGATTAAATAAAAAGGAGATTGAGTAAGGTGAACTATTTGGTAAGAACACCAGATAGAAAGAAATATCACAGAATGTGTCTTGTGAATATGCTCAAAAGGTATTTTCATAGGGAAGGAAGGCAAAAGGAGGATGTGTTGCTGGTTACAGTACAGAGTGAAGAGCCACATTGAGAGGATTCTGAATTGGATATTCCTCAAATTAAGTTGGACAGTGAAGAAGTTCTCAAAAGTTGGGATTAATTGTTGATTACCTTTCAGAGGAAAATTGAAATGACTTGAAAGAGTTATTACAACCACGTAGGGAAATATGTGGGAATAGGCCGGGAAGTACTAATCTAATTATGCATGATGTTAAAGAAAAGGAATGCTGTTCCTAAGCAACATCCTTATGGATTAAACCCTCTAAAGTTGGCACAGGTTCAAACAGAGATTGAACGCATGCTCAATGACAACATAATTGAAGTGAGTTGCACCAACTGGCGCTCGCCCATAATAATTGTTCCAAAATCAAATGTTGCCCAACAATTATGTGGACTATCGCAAAGTCAATGTAGTTACAACGTCTGACTCATATTCTGTTCTGCATTTGAAAGATTGTATGGAGGAGGTGTGACAAGCAACTTATGTTTCTAAGTTGGACTTATTCAGAGGATACTGGCAGGTACCCATATCTGAAATTTGCACTGTCATTAGCCATGTGTGAGATCCTGAAGATTGGAGGAGTGAGCGAATGTTGTGCTCTTATTCAAGAAGGGCTTCAGAGAAAAACCTGGGAATTATAGACCAGTAAGTTTAACATCTGTGTTAGGTAATTTGCTTGAGAAGATTCTGAGGAATAAGATATACATGCACTTAGAAAAGCAGGGTTTGATTAGGAGTAGTCAGCATGGCTTCATGCATGGGAGATCATGCCTCACAAATTTGTTAGAGTTCTTTGATGAAGTGACCAGGAAGGTTGATGAGGGCAGGGCGTTGTGCATAGTCAATATGGATTTCATTAAGGCCTTTGATAAGGTTCTATGTGGTAGGCTGCTCTGTAAGGTTAGATCGCATGGAATCCAGGGAGAGCTGGCAATTGGGGTACATATTTGGCTTGATGGTATGAAGCAGAGACTATTAGTGATGTTGGGCTGGAGGCGAGACTAGTGGCATGCCTCAGCGGTCAGTGCTGGGCCCATTGCTGTTTGTTATCTATATCAATGATTTGGATGGGAATGTAGACAAGTGTGAAAAGTGTGAGGTGATTCATTTTGGAAGGACAAACTTGAAAGCAGAATACAGGGTTAAAAGAAAGACTCTTGGCAAACAGAGGGATCTTGGGGTTCATGTTCACAGTGCCCTGAAAACTGCCACCCAGGTGGATAGAGTTGTTAAGAAGGCGTATGGTGTGTTAGCTTTCATTAATAGAGGGATTGAGTTCAAGAGCCGTGAAGTTACGTTCTAGCTATACAAAAGCCTGGTTCGGCCTCATTGGGAGTATTGTGTCAAGTTCTGGTCACCTCATTACAGGAAAGATGTGGAGGCATTGGAAAAGGTGCAGAGGAGATTTACCAGGATGTTGCCTGGAATGGAGGGAAGTTCTTATGAGGAAAGGTTGAGAGAGCTAGGGCTTTTCTCTTCAGAACGACAAATGATGAGAGGTAACTTGATAGACGTGTACAAAATGATCAGAGGTATAGATAGAGTAGACACCCAGAGACTTTTTCCTATGGTGGAGGTAGCTATTACGAGGGGGCATAGTTTTAAAGTGAGTGGAGGTAGATATAGGGGAGATGTCAGAGGTAGGTTCTTTACTCAGAGAGTGGGTGGGTCATGGAATGCATTGCCGGAGAGGGTAGTGGAGTCGGCCTCATTGGGGCATTTAAGCGGCTATTAGATAGGCATATGGATGATAGTATAAGGTAGGGGTGGAGGTTAAATAGACCTTAGGATTAGGGTAAAAGTTTGGCACAACATCGTGGGCCGAAGGGCCTGTACTGTGCTTACTATTCTATGTTCTAGATGGCATGGTTACTAAGTTTGCGGCTGACACTAAAATTGGCGGTTTTGAGGACAGTGAGGAAGGTTATCAGAAATTATAGGGGAGGCAAAGGCTTAATGGTATTATCGCTTGACTGTTAATCCAGAGACCCAGATAATGTTCTGGGGCCTGGGTTCAAATCCCGTCATGGCAGATGATGGAATTTGAATTCAGTAAATGTTTGGAATTAAGAATCTAATGATGACCGTGAATCCATTGTTGGTTCTCTAACGCCCTTTAGGGAAGGAAACTACCATCCTTACCTGCTCCGGCCTACATGTGACTCCAGATGCACAGCAATGTGGTGCCATCTGGGCAATTAGGGATGGTAATAAATGCTGCCTAGCCAGTGACACCCTTATCCCGTATATGAATAAAATAAAAATCTCAGCAGGATCTTGACCAGCTGCAGAAGTGGGCCATGAAATGGCAAATGGAGTTTAATAGAGATAAGTGTGAGGTTTTACATTTTGGAAAGTCAAATCAAGGTAGAAGTTTCATTGTGAATAGTAGGGCCTGAAGGAGTGTAGTGGAAGAAAGGGACCTTTGGAGTTCGGGTGCACGGTTCTCTGAAAGTGGAGTCACAGGTAGACAGGGCAGTGAAGAAGGCTTTTGTCACACTGGCCTTCATCAGTCAGTGCATTGAGTACAGAAGTTAGGAAGTTATGTTGCAGTTGTACAGGACATTGGTGAGGTCGCACTTGGAGTATTGTGTTGAGTTGTGGTCACATTGCTATGGGAAGGATGTTATTAAACTGAAAACAGTCCAGAAGAAATTTACAAGGATGTTGTCAGGACTCAAGGGATTGTGTTATAGGGAGAGGTTGGACAAGCTAGGACTTTTTTCATTAGAGTGCTGGAGACTGAGGGGAGGATTTTATAGAAGTGTATAAGATCATAAGAGCATGGATAGAATGAATACACTCAGTCTTTTTCCCAGACTTGGGGAATCAAGGATGAGAGAGCATCAGTTTAAGGTAAGGGGGAAAGAATACGTGGGAACCTGAGGGGCAACTTTTTTAAACAGAGGGTGATATGCATATGGAGTGAGTGGCCAGCGGAAATGGTTGAGGTGGGTACATTAACGTTTAAACAGCATTTGGACGAATACATGGATAGGAAAGCTTTGGAAGGATATGGGCCAAGTACAGGAAAATGGGGTTAGCGTGGATGGATATATTGGTTGGCATGAACCAGTTTGGGCTGAAGGGCCTGTCTCCATGCTGTAGGACTGTATGAATCTACGAAAAAGCAAAGACAATTTTGGCTTACGTACCACCAAATGGACTGTACCAGTTTAAAATCACACCGTTTGACGTGAAAAATGCACCAGCCACATTTGAAAGACTAACCAATAAAGTCACTTCTGGATTACCCAGTTGTGCGGCATACATCGATGACCTGTTGGTTTTTAGTCACGCATGGAAGGAACATTTGCAGCATCTAGCAGAATTGTTCGATTGACTTCAGGAGGCAGATTCAGTGACAAACCTGGCTAAGAGTAAGCTTGTAAAAGCTCAAGTCATGTTCCTGGGCCATGTTATTGGACATGGACAGGTGGGCCTATGGGATGTGAAAACAAAGATTATTGAGGAGTTTCCCATACCATCAATGAGGGCAGTACTACGATTCTTGGGATTGAATGGATTTAATCGGAAGTTTGTATCAAATATTAGCAGGATGGCTGTTCCACTAACTGACTTATTGAAGAAGTGCAGAAAATTTTAGTAGATGGCGGACTGTCAGAAGGCGTTTGAGAGCCTGAAAGCTGTGAAAACCACTGCTCCGGTGTTAGACACACCTAATTACACAAAGCCATTCAAGGTAGTTATCAATGCGAGTGATGTGGATGTCGGTGTTGTACTCTTCCAAGAAGACAATGAGAAGGTAGAAAGAACTATTGTGTATTTTTCCAGAAAACTAAATAATCATCACCAGAAATATTCCATGATTGAGATGGAAACTCTGAGCTTGGTGTTGGTGTTACAACGTTTCAACACTTTTATTGCCAGTAATGTGTCTGAGACAATTGTATATACTGATCATAACCCACTAAAGGTTTTGGAGAAATTTAAGGACAAATTCCAGACTGTTTAGATGTAGGTTGTTATTTCAGCTATTCAATTTGAAAATTATACACGTGGCAGAATGAGAGAATGTAATTGCTAACACGTTGTCGTGACTTTGAAGAAAGGCAGAGCCGTTCGGTGGTGGGAATAAACAAACTGAAATCAACTATAGTAGTGGATAAACACAGCAGGTCAAGCAGCATCATAGGAGCAGGAAAACTTGACGTTTC
>JAHRHZ010000163.1:1446760-1475705 GCA_024137785.1 Ginglymostoma cirratum
CCTGCTCCTATGATGCTGCTTGACCTGCTGTGTTCATCCAGCCCCATGCTTGTTATCTCGGATTCTCCAGCATCTGCAGTACCTTTTATCTCTCAACTATAGTAGTGAATGTTTGCATACTTAGAGTTAATGTAACGTATATGTATTGCTGTGCACTGATAGAGTAAGACTGAGGATTTTTAAAAAATGATGCCATCTTTGTATTTTGATGGTTCTTTTTGTTCGGGGGGGAGGTGTGATGATGCTATGGCTTTAAGAGGTTATTTTGTCCTGTTTTTGTTTTGGGGAGGTTATAAGGCAGAGCTGATGAGCAGTCTACCAAAAACACTAGAGTAAACAGCTTGTGAGGCCTTGGGTTTTTACGTTGGAAAATTGGTGGCAGCCTGGATGGGAGTGGCCAGCTCTCACAGACCAAGAGTTCTCTTTTTTATCTGAGGATGGTTCACTACTGTACCCCAAAACGTTAACTCTGATTTTTCTTGTCTGCTGCTGCCAGACCTGCTGATCTTTTCCAGCAACTTCTGTTTTTGTTCCTGATTTACTGCATCCGCAGTCCTTTCGGTTTCTCTTCTTTTTGTCAGTTTTTAGCTTTAGCTTTAAGTAACTGCTGTTGTGGGCTTGAAGAAGTAGAAGTTATCTTTTTATTCCCTTGGTTACACCTGGAAGCTGTGGTTTCTCTGCTGCTGTGAGACAAATCCATTTATCTGAATTTACCTTTTTGCCATGGGGTGTAATTATGGACTGTTACTATATTGGAACAGATAATTCATAATTCATTGTGTCTGTTATTTTGTTAAGTTTTCCAAGAGTTAAGTTATCCTAAATTCCTCTTTCTTTGGTTGTATTTTAACTATAGTGTTTAAATAAATTATGTTTTGCTTAACGTTGAGTAGTTTGACCAATCAAATTGCATTTGGAACACAGATCATGATATCTGCCTTTAAAATAAAAAAAGTTAGGGTCGAGGCTACCTTCTTAAGATAGTATGAGGGAGTCTGGTCTGGTCCGTAACATGCACACACATTCACATGGACACACACTTGTAGAGCATTACAAACTCACCATTTCATAGAATCACCCAATCTTACACATACCTCTCACAAGCACTCGAGCACAATGTTGCACTCAAGTGAACACAAATACAAAGTCTCATTCCGTTCCTCCCCGTTGCTGTCACTCCCTCCCTTGCTGGCATACTCACTCCCTCACAAGGATCTGCGGGTCCAGGAGGTTTGTTTATTTGCAAATCCTTTTTGTAAATTTTATGTTTGAAGCCACAATTTGATAAATTCCTGTTTTTGGGATTAAACAAGCCTTACTGCAGGTTAAAACTTTGTGACGGATTCTGAACATGGCCTCACACATGTAATTCAGTGGTTGACCTGACATGTCACGTTTTGCATATTTCTATCATTCTCCCTGTTTCAAGTCTGGGAAGTTAGACAGACAGTGCTGAATCATTTAATTCTCTCAGGGCAGTAGCTTTAAACAGATTCTGAGATTTTCATCTTAATCAATCGAGCAATAATTTATCTCTGTGATTATTTGAAGAATCTTTAACTAGAACATATTTCTTAGTATTGTAAATAATTTCAAAGAAACAGCTAATTTCTGCGAGACAACTTTAGTGCTGCTTTTATGGCTAAACACATCCTTTCCTTCATGAGACTTGAATTAATTACTAGATGTAAAATAGTGATTTTCAAAGTTTTTGTCTGTGTTTGTTACAAATTTTTGAACTAGTCTTCCTGATCAAGGCTGCCTCTGCATTCTTTGTAATATTGCTGTTGAGGTAATGGTCCTTTTGCCTCAGAATAACCCCTTCTCAAAGGCACTATTGTTTCACTTTAAGAATGAAGCAGACTTTTTAAATTAGTATGTTAATCATTTTGTGTCTCTTAAAAACAGGCAGCTCCAACACTTGCCTTTATTGGCCAGTGCATGGTCAAAGTATAGGAGTTGGGAGGTCATGTTGCGACTGTACATTGGTTAGGCCACTTTGGAATACTGTGTTCAATTCTGCTCTCCCTGCTGTGAAACTTAAAAGATTTACAAGGATGTTGCCAGGGTTGGAGGGTATGAGCTATAGAGAGAGGCTCCCTGGAGTGTCAGAGGCTGAGGGATGACCTGACAGAGGTTTGTAGGGCATTCATAGGGTGAATAGCCAAGATCTTTTCCCTGGGGTAGGGGAGTCCAAAACTAGAGGGCATAGGTTTAAGGTGTGAGGGGAAAAATGTAAAAAGGACCTAAGGGGCAATGTTTTCACACAGAGAGTGCTGCATGTATGGAATGAGCTGCCAGATGAAGTGATGGAGATTGGTACAATTACAACATTTAACAGGTATCTGGATGAGTATAAGAATAGGAAGGGTTTAGAGGGATATGGGCCAAATGCTGGCAAATGGGACTAGATTAATTTAGGATATTTGGTCGGCATGGACGAGTTAGACCAAAGGGCCTGTTTCCGTGCTACTTAGCTATATGACCCTATCAGGTCGAGGATAATGACCAGTCGATCTGCCACTGCCACGGCCACTAGGTGACGACTGACACAAGGAGGCAATCCACAATTTTTATAAAGCAGAACAAAGATCATTAGGTGTGAGGAAAACAAACAAACACGTTATACATCAGCCTGGAGGCAAAATTATCAGAGATAACAAGGTGTAGAGCTGGATGAACACAGCAGGCCCAGCAGCATCAGAGGAGCAGGAAAGCTTGACATTTCTGATGAAGAGTCTAGGCCCGAAACGTCAAGCTTTCCTGCTTCTCTGATGCTGCTTGGCCTGCTGTGTTCATCCAGCTCTACACCTTGTTATCTCGGATTCTCCAGCATCTGCAAGTTCCTATTATCTCTGGCAAAATTATCAGTTTGATTGAAGACCAAGTCAGATTTTCAGATGAATCACTGTATTCTTAGATTTATTGAAATAATTGGAACTGAAATAACAAATGGGGCATTTCGTTAGACAGAATTTGTTTCATTGCGTAACAAATGCAATGATAACCCCAAGAAACACTCCCTCCCCAAACACACAGACACACATCCATAAGAACAGATGATTTCCAGAAAATTCCCACGCACTCAATCACTTGAGAGCAGACTCAGGCCACTCCTTTACAGTTCCTGATGGAGAATAAAAACATTGCCATCTTAGAGGATTCTCTCCCAGTTCCTTAAGATAAATAGAGTTAGAAATTTTTGTCTTTTAGTCTAAAATGTGGTCAACCGTCTGTAGTGAAGGAATGTAAACGTAGGGAAATTGCATTCACCCCTTCAACTGTCTTAGGGAACTTTGAAGTAGTGTCTCCTTCTCCCTGGACTGGGATTTCTCACCACGGGATCTTATATTTTGTTCAATTAACTTACATCCGGCCATTCCCAAATAATGTCAGTTATAGGATGTTCTGCATAATGTCAGTTAGTAGAATACTTCACAGAATGTCAGATGTAGAATATTCCGGAGTATGTCAGTTATGGAATGTTTAGGAAAATGTCAATTATAGGTTGTTCTGAATAATGTCAGTTATAGAATGGTGGTGTTTATACAATTCTCTGGATAATGTTCCAGACAATTCCCAGGATCAGGAAAAGGTCAGGACCAGCTTCCCCCTGCCAGAATAACACATGAGGAGGCGCAGAGTTGAATCTTATCACGCGATTTAAGTCCATCATGAGGCCATTCAGCCCTTCAAACCTGCTCCAACATTCAATAAGATGTTGACTGATCTGATGATGTCCTGAGCTCCATGTTTTTGGAATTTTCAGTCATTCAACCCCCTGGATTTTTGACACTGGCCAGTCAATACTCGGACACTTTTTACACCGGTTTTCTTCAAGTATCTGCTCAAAAGCCATTTCCATGAGGTGGCAAACAGACTCTCCATACAATATATTACATCAGCTTTCTATTTTTAAGTAATCCTAAGACCAATCAAAAATATACACTTAGTTTATGATTTATAATTAGTAATTATAGGTATTTTTCTTATCTAACCTTATTGCCTTCAACTAAAGACCACATCTAAACTCTTGTATAATTATAAAAATACAGCTTCCAGCAGAGGACTTTTTTCGTTGTCCTCAGCCATTGTCTTCAACATTATCTGATTTGTGGCCTCCTCATTGTTCTCAGAGTTTCTATTGTCCTTTGTCTTTGACTATTTCTGTGATCAGCAGTTTCATATTGTCCCACACAGTTGGCTGGATGGCTGGTTTGTGATGAAGAGGGAGGCTAACAGCGTGAGTTTAATTCCCTCACTGACAGAGGTTCGCATGAAGGTGCCTCTTTTTCAAACTTGCCCCTCGCTGAGGTGTGCTGACCCTCAGGTTAAACCATCACTCATCTTTTCTTTCTAATGAGGGAAGCTGAATGGTGTCTTGAAACTGTCATGACTTTCTTTCACTGTTAGCAATTTTTTTTACTTTTCTTACATATCATTTATTTTTTTCATTGTATTCCTGGGTGTTTGGTTATCAGCAGTTTCATTTGTATCAATGTCAACCTTTTCCCCTACAATCCACATTTCTGCTCACTCCCCAGTAACACTTGCCTCTGTTATTATTCAATGAATCTACCTGCCTACATCTCAGAAAGATGCAATGACAGTGCCACTACCATGCTCTGTGGAAGAGAGCTCTAAAGAATTACATCGCGCTGAGAAAAGAAAATAAATCTCCTCACCTTGGTAATAATTTAAAGATGCTTTAAAAAAACATAAAATGTATCGCTAATGGTAATTTGTATTTTGGTATTCATCGAAAGGAGTGAACTTTGTAGGAAGTATATTGTCTTACTGAGATCTTATCTCAAGTACTGTGTGTGAAGGTTTTTTTGTCTCCTTACCTGAGAAAGGAGAGAATTATATTGGAAGCAGTTCAAAGACGGTTCATTTGTGTGATTTCTGGGAGGAAGGGTTTCTCTTCTGTGGAAACATTCAGCTGTATGGGCTCATACCCATTGGAGGTGATCCTTTTCAGACATAACTGACTCAGAGAGCACTTGACAGGGTGGATGTGGACAGGATGTTTCCCCATGTGGGGGAATGTATATCTAGCAGATAGTGTTTAAGAATGTGGCCTTTTCCATTTCAGATGAACATAAGGGGCTCCCTGGAAATGCCTTCCCCGGGAAAGCTGTAAGTACTGAGTTTGATAAATATTTAATTGAGTAGCAAGTCAATGCTTTTGTAGGACAGTTTGGAGGGGATAAATGGTTTTTGTCTGTTCCTAACTGAGTCACAAAGGGGAGGTCATTTGGTGTAAGGGAACACACTTTTAAAATAACATGTCTACCATTTAAAGTAGAGATAAGGATATTCCTTTCTCCTTAGGATTGTGCTGTCTGTGTTCTCATCCCCGGGAAGCAGTAAAGACTGCATTATTCAAAATATTCAAGGCTGAGTCTGACTGATCTTTGCAGGTCAGGAGAGTATTGTTTATTGGAGACAGACAGGAAGGGGGTGTTCAGACACAATCAGATCAAACATGATCTATCTGAAAGGTTCAGCAGGCTTGAGGGGCCGAATGGCCAACTGCTGCTCCTTCCTTATGTGTGACATCAGAAAATTTGTAACTCACTCAGTCCCATAAGGCTTCCAGAGGTAGAGGAAGACTCCATTCAACCAGTCAAGGATGTTCCACTGAAAGGGGAGGAGGCCATTCTACCACTATCAGGAGTTAGACAGGAATAGAATGAAGTCATTCAGCTCTTTAAGTACATTACACAGCACAGAAGGAGGTCATTCAAGCTTTCAAGGCTGTTACACAGGGAAAGGCAAACCCTGATTACCTAACAGGAAAGAGAAAGTATGGACAAATTTTTATTTTTAAATTGTCAAGCTGTAACTAATGGATTACCTTAGAGATGAGTGTGAGGTCATCAATTATATCTAGATCAATGATTTAGATTGTTAGAGGACTGAATAGATTGGAGATAAGTTAACTCATACACCAAGATATTCATATAATAAGTTGTCAAGTGGAGATAGAGAGTCTGCAATGGGATAGAGAAAGGCGAAGTGAGTGAGAAAATATTTGGTAGAAATCGTGTAATGGGGGTTATGGAAAGTTATCCATTTTGGCAGGAAGGATAAAACAACAGTATTTAAATGTAGAAGGATTCAGTCTCCTGGTAAATGAATGTCATTAAATTAGTCTGCAGATGCAACAAATCACTGTGAAGGTAAATAGAATGATGCTGTTTCTTGCAAAGGGCATTGAATGTATATGTCAGGGATGTTTGACTGTAGTTGTCCAGGGAATTTGTGAGACCACATCTGTTTCGGTACGTGAGGTTTTGATGTCCTGACTTGAAGCAAAAATACATAATTGGTTTTGAAGCAGTTCAGAGATGTTTCACCACTTATTCATGGGATGACAGGCTTATATTATGAAGGTTTAACAAGTTGTCCTTGGAATGAGAGGTGATCTTATTAAATCATACAATAACTTGTGGACAGGAGATCATGTGGATGCCCGATGGATTTTGCATAATCCAAAGTTGTTGTCATTATTCTTTGCACTTTTGTTGAGGAAGCCTGTTTTGACATTTAACCAGTTATTTGCTGCTGACTAAAGAAATCTGCCTGACTTGATCCTATCACTGAACCAGACACAGTCTGAGATTTATATCATTGGCCATATCACCAGCCTGGTTATATTTAGAACATTGAATATAGAACTGTACCGGACAGGAACAGACCTTTTGGCCCATGATGCTGTGCCGAACATGATGCCAACTTAAAACATTCCTTTCTGCCTGCCCTTAGTCCGTATTCAAAATCTGTTCTGACCAGTGGAGGCGTGGGACTCGAAAAGGAAACAGCGATCCTTCCAACCTTGGTCAGAACAGGAATGAGGAGAAATTCTCAGTGTTGTTCAGGCGAGAATTCTCTTCCTAAGTAGTTTGTGGTGGCTGGATCTTTAAATTATGTTAAGGCTGACTTAGTTTGATTTTCAATAAATAAATGATTCAGGGAATAATAGGGTCTTGACAGAAAAGTGCAGCTGGAATGACAATGAAGTGAACTACAATCTTATCTACTGATGGAATAATGGCAGAACTCGAATATGCTTTTGCTCCTCACTCCTATATTCTGATGTTCCATTTGGCCCTTTGAAAATTGTACATGGCAGCAGCTCAAGGCCGATTCAATGTTTAGCTGTGGGATGGAAAATATAGCCTAGGTCAGAAAATGCCCACTCAACTCTTCTTACATCTTCCCCTCTTTGCAACTTCTGCGCCAGATGTTAGTGATGCTGCAAACCCATATTCACTGTGAACGCAGCCCCCACAGTGGATACCTAGGGTTGGCTCAACCAAATCTATGGTCATGCTAAATGCTGCATTGCACAACGCAACTTCCAGGAAAATAACCAGTTACCTTCCTATAACAGACTGAAAGAACATAATAAGTAGGAACATCCCATTCCACCCCTCAACCCTGCCCATCTTTCAATAAGACCGTGGCTGATCTGCTCCAGGGCTCAACCCCACACCCACGTCAACTCCTTGTATCCCTCAACTCCCCAATATGTCAAAACTCCACCCACCTCGTCTGTAAATACTTTTGGTGATCTAGCCTCCCTAACTCACTAGGTTACGGAATTCCAGACATTCACTACCTTCTGAGAGAAGAAATTTCTTTGTATCTCAGTTTTAAATCAACATCCCTTGTTCTGTATCTATGTCCCCAAATTCCAGACTCAGCCCAGGAGTGGAAACACCTCCTCAGTATGTACCTAGTAAAGCCCCATCTGTATCTTGTATCTTTCAATAATATCAACCCTAATTCATTTCAACTACAATGAATAAACACCTTACTATTTTAGATGCTCTTGGTAAGTCAACATTTTCATCCCAGGAATCAGCCTAATGAATTAATCTAGTTACTTGCAACACCAGCGTGCTAACTTTACTTTCATACATAGGAACACCCCAATCCATTTGTGTTGCACTAGTTTCGGAATCTGTCTTCATTTAAATACTAGTCTGCCCTTTGTTTCTACACAAACTCCATCTGCCAATTATTTGCACCCTCACTTGGCCTTATCTATATCACCTTGCAGATTCCTTATATCCTTACTGCAACATGCCTTCCCACGTATATTTGTGTCATCTGTAAACGTGTGTATATATATTACAGTCAGCCCCCTCCTTCAAGCCATCAGTATAGACTGTAAATAACTGATGCCACAGGACTGAATTTGTGGTACTCCAGTAGATTGTTGTTTAATCTGATAATGCGGACTTCCAATCTTCTGTATGTTAACTAATCCTCATTCCACACTAATACATTGAGCTCCTGTGAGCTCCTGTCTTGTGTAATAACCATTACTTTGTGGTACCTTTTCGAAATCCTCTGGAAAAATCAAATGTACCGTGTACCAGTTCCCCTTTATCAAGTCTGCTTGTTATGTTTTGAGGGAACTCCAGCAAAATTGTGCATAATTTTACAGAGCAAAACATGATTTTTCTTTCACAAAACCATCTTGACTCTGATCTGATTGAATTAAGCTTTGCTGAATGTACATGAAAATCTGTCACTAATTGTTTTTATATTTCTTGCCAACTTACTTTCAGACCTTTTCTCAAAATGGCCTCACAACGTCCTGCATAGCCACAACACGACCTATACTTAATGCTGTGACCAATAAGGCAAACGTGCCAAATGCCTTCTTCACAATCCTGCCTAACTGTGACTCCACTTTCAAGGAAATATGTACCTGCATCCATAGGTAGTTTGACAACTCTCTCCAGGATCACACCACTAACTATATACATCCAATCCTGGTTTGTCTTACCAAAATGTAACATCTCATATTTATTTAAATTAAACTCTGTCTTAAACTCTGCTCAGCCCATCGGTCCATCTGATCAAAGTCTCATTGTATTCTGAGGTAACCTTCTTCACTGTCCACTAAACCATCTATTTTGGTGTCACCTGCAAGCTTAGTGGCCAAGCCTTCTATATTCTTATCCAAATCATTCACATAAATGACAAAAAGCGGTAGACCCAGCACCAATCCTTGCAGGACACCACTGGCAATTGGCTCCAGTCCAAATAACAATCCACCACCCTCTTTCTACTATGTCAAGCCAATTTTACATTTAAAAGGCTAGGTCTCTCTGGATTCCATGTGATCAATTGAAGTGATACTGTTAAACTTGAATAGGTTCAGAAAAGAATTACAGGGATGTTCCAGGACTGGAGGGTTTGAGTTACAGGAGAGGCTGGATAGGCTGGGACTTTTTTTCCTGGAGCATTGGAGGCTGAGAGGTGACCTTATAGAAGTTTATAAAATCATGAGGGGCATGGTAATGTGAATAGCCAAAGGTCTTTTCTCAGGGTTGGGAGTCCAAAACTAGAGATCATAGGTTTAAGGTGAGAGGGGAAATATTTAAATTGAACCTAAGGGGCAACATATTCATACAAAGAATGGTGCTTGTGTGGAACGAATGTAGAACGGCAGAAGCAGGTAAAATTACAACATTTAAAAGGCATCTGGATGAGTACATAAATAGGAAGGGTTTAGCGGGATATGGCGCAAATGTTGGCAAATGGTACGATCAGTTTAGGATATCTAGTCGGCATGAACAAGCTAGACAGAAGGGTCTGTTTCTGTGCTCCATGAATCTGAGACTCTACGATAAATTTTCTTCCTTTTTTTAGCTTTATGTCATCTGTTGCTCGTCCCTATGCCACATTCCAGTGACATGACCTCCAACATCACATCCTTTTCCCTCAATTGAGAAATTCCACTGCAATTCTGATGGACAGGGCCTTTAGCTGTGACTGACCCATCTCCCTTACTTCTGCCCTCACTCCTTCCTCTCCTTTCCAGAAGAATGATAGAGATCCCCTTGTCCTCACTTTCCACTGCTCTAATTTCCACATTCATAGAGTTATCCTCTGCCACTTCCACCACCTCCAGCATCAAACATATGTTCCCCTCCTATCCACTGTCAGCATTTCCTCCGTGACAAACTCAATGATCTGTACCTTCCCATGTTGCAGCTTCTGCAATTACATTTGCCCATTCACCTTTTCCCTTCTCACTGCCAAGGCCCCAAACACACCTTCCAGGTGAAGCAGCATTTCACTTGTACTCTTTTAATCCAGTCTACTGTCATTGCTGCTCACAATGCAGTCACCTTTACACTGCCAAGACCAAACAGCGAAAAGTGACTGTTTTCAGAAACACTTCCATTCTGTAAGGATAACTCTGACCTTCCAATTGCTTCCAATTTCAATCAACTGCCTTGCTCTCATGCTAACATTTCAGTCCTGAGCCTGCTGCAATACTTCAATGAAGTACAACCCAAGCTTGACTAACACCCCATTTTTCACTTTGGCAATTTACAGCCTATAGGACTTAATATTAAATTCCCTAACTTCAGAGCCTGCCGTCATTATTTCTATTCTTATTTTTCTTCCATTCTACCCCGGTCTCCCTACGACCTTATCTCATTCGTTTATATTGCACTCGTGAGAGAGGATTCATACTTTTATACCTTAATTTACGTGCATTTTACATCTCTATTTCTCTTTCACCGTAATTAAGGACATTCACATCCTCTGTTCCCTCATCTCTCCTTCTCCTCTATCAGGGTATTGAAGAACTCATTTTCCTAAACCCTTTCAATCCTGAAGAAGTGCCACACTGGACTCGAAATGTTAACACAGATTTTTTCTGTTCCTGCAGATGCTGCCAGACCTGTTGAGTTTCTCCAGAAATAAACAGGCACAGAACAATTTTCGAACAACACAAAACAAAAATCGTTGATACTGGAAATCTGAAACAAAAACAAAAATTGACTGGGAAACTGGAGAGTTCTGGAGAAGGCTCACTGGACGCGAAACATCCACTCTGCTTACACTCCACAGATGCTGCCAGACCTGCTTAGTTTCTCCACCAAATTTTGTTTTTGAACAGTTTCAAAGACGAATGTCAACACTGCTCAAACGCTCTGTCCGACATGGAGGACCATGCAAGACACACTGGGAAGTGAACAATACCACAATGGGCACCATTTCGTTGGCTATAAATGACATAATGCTTGCATCAACGAATCTATAGAGCTCAAAATCATGATCAGGGAAAGAAACAGAGGGAAACACATTCACTTTAATATAAAACAGAACAAGATAATATTGGAAGGGAAAATATTCAGATAGATGTTTAAAGGTTTGACGACATGTGGCAAATTGGAGGCGTGACGCCATGGAGAGGCCCTCAGAGGAGTGAAAATATCAAAATGGATGTGTTATCACATCAGAAATCACTGAGTACAGAGATTATGGGTGAATAGGACTCGATGTGATTTGGGGTCAGGCAGGAGAATTGTAATGCAGAAATTGCAGCTGACAACAGGGCATTCATGTGGTGCAATAGACTACAGCAGCAGCAGCAGCAGAAGCAGAATTGTATTGAACCACAATCTGCAACTTTTTGCCCTGGATAATCTCTCAGTCTACCATTATGATCAAGGTGAGCACTAGTTCAAAGATGAGTGAGGGCAAACATGCCAGAATCCATACCATTTATACCTAATGATGACAACCCGTTAAAGCTACCACACTTGATGCCTTGCATTCCAAACAGCAGAACTATCAGCTGATAGACAGGGCAAAAAGACTCTGATGACTGCCAGATTCAGTCATAAATGGTGATAGACTATTACTGGAGGAGGCAGCTCCACAAATATCTCCATCCTCAACAGTGGAAGAGCCCAACATTGAGGCTGATGTATCTGCACCTTCCTCAGCCAAGGTGTTGAGTGGATGACCCACAGCACCCTCGTCATGATGTCCCCAGAATCATAGACGCCAGTCTTCAACCAATTTGATTCGCTGCATGGGACAACAAAAAACAGTTGAACACAGTGGATATGACAATGGCGATGGGCCCTGACACCATTCCTCCAAAAAGATGGAGGATTTGTGCTGCACAACAAGATATGCCCCTAGGGAAGCTGTTTCATTACAGTTCCAACTCTGACAACTACCTGAAAATTTTGCAACTATGTCCAGTCCCTTAAGAGGAGGATAATTACAATCTGACCAATTGCCTCACCCTCAGTCTCATCACAATAGTCAAATCAGTGGAAATTCTCTTTAACAGAGCTGTCATGCAGCACTTACATAGAAATAACCTGCACAGTGTGGTTTTCGATAAGTTCCCATATGAAGAAGGGCCTGTTGTGGAAATGTCGCTGGATTACTGATCCAGACCAGGATAATGCTCTGGAAGCTGGTGGAAGTTAAAAACAATTAATAAGATATTGAAATCTAAAATCTGGTATCAGTAATAGTGATCTTGAAGCCAATGTCAATTGTAAACATCATTTGTTTCATCTTTCAGGAAGCAAATCTGCCGTGCTTTCCTGGTAGATCCTAAAAGTGACTCCAGACACATAGAAATGTGATGAACTCTTAAATCGCATCTGAAATGGCCAAGCAAGACACTCAATTGTACTAAACTGCCCTGAGGTCTTAAAAGATAAAACTGGACAAAACACTTGCCTCCAGTCTAGGTATCAGAAAAGGGAATGGCAAACCAAGCCCTGCCTACCCTGCAGAGTCCTCCTTCCCAACATATGAGGTCTTGTGATAGCATTTACAGAGTTTTCTCACAGATTGCACAGAAATATAGGGAAAGGAGTAGGCCATTCAATACATTGAACCTCTACCCATTCTGACCACACATCTCAATGCACTTTTCCCACACAATGTATATATCCCTTTCTGTGATTGACCATTGGGAAAATATAAAACAGGAGCTGCAGTAATCCCTTCAGTCCATTGAGCTTGCTCCCCCATTCAATATAATGATAGCTGATCCTCTATCTCTGCACCAACTCCTGCTCTCTCCCCATCCCTTTAGTATTTAGAAATCCTTATTTATATTCAGTGCCTTGGCTTCCACAGCCTATGTGAAAGAGTATTCCACAGGTTCAGCAGACTCTGCATTTATTCTTAGCCCAAAGCAGTGTGGCCTGCTTGTATATACCACTGTGACCCCTTGTTTTAGACATCCCAGGCAGGGAAATCATCATCCCTGCTTCTAATCTGTCTCGCCGTGTCAGAGTTTGGTATGTTTTACTGAGATCTCCACTCCACCTCATGGAATACCAACCCAATCAACCCAAACTCTGCTCACATGACAAACTTATGATCCCAGTCATCAGCTAGTCAGAGTAGAAATGAAAGAATAGGCAGGATAAATGAGTGGCCTGACAGATGGCGCAGGAGGGAGGGGTTCAGATTTTTGGGACATTGGGACCAGTTCTGGGGAAGGCGGGACTATTACAAATCAGACGGTCTACACCTGGGCACGACTGGAACCAATGTCCTAGGGGCTGCTTTTGCTAACGCTGTTGGGGAGGGTTTTAACTAATGTGGCGGGGGGGTGGGAACCAAATGAGGAGGTTAGAGGACAGTAAGGAGGTAGTAACTAAAACCTGTAAGGAACTAGATAATGAAGTCAGTGTGACTAAGGGGAAGAGTAGGCAGAGTGCAGATGATGAATGCAAAGGGACAAGTGCATTTGTTTTAATGCGAGAAGTGTAGTAGGTAAGGCAGATGAACTTAGGGCTTGGATTAGTACCTGGGAGTATGATGTTATTGCTATTACTGAGACTTGGTTGAGGGAAGGGCAAGATTGGCATCTAAATATCCCAGAATATAGATGCTTCAGGCGGGATAGAGAGGGAGGTAAAAGGGGTGGAAGAGTTGCATTACTGGTCAAAGATGATATCAAAGCTGTGCTGAAGGAGGGCACTATGGAGGACTCGAGCAGTGAGGCAATATGGGCAGAGCTCAGAAATAGGAAGGGTGCGGTAACAATGTTGGGGCTGTACTACAGGTCTCCCAACTGCGAGCGTGAGATAGAAGTACAAATATGTAGACAGATTATGGAAAGATGTAGGAGCAACAGGGTGGTGGTGATGGGAGATTTTAATTTTCCCAACAATGACTGGGATTCACTTAGTGTTAGGGGTTTAGATGGAGCAGAATTTGTAAGGAGCATCCAGGAGGGTTTTCTAGAGCAGTATGTAAATAGTCCAAATCAGGAAGGGGCATACTGGACCTGGTGTTGGGGAATGAGCCCAGCCAGGTGGTTGAAGTTTCAGTAGGGGATTACTTTGGGAATAGTGATCACAATTCCGTAAGTTTTAGAAGACTGATGGACAAAGACGAGAGTGATCCTAAAGGAAGAGTGTTGAATTAGGGGAAGGCCAACTATAGCAAAATTCGGCAGGAGCTGGGGAATGTGGATTGGGAGCAGCTGTTTGAGGGTAAATCCACATTTGATATGTAGGAGGCTTTTAAAGAGAGGTTGATTAGAGTGCAGGACAGACATGTCCCTGTGAAAATGAGGGATAGAAAGGGCAAAGTTAGGGAACCGCGGATGACAGGTGAAATTGTGAGAGTAGCAAAGAGGAAAAAGGAAGCATATATAAAGGTCTAGGCGACTGAAAACAGATGAAGCTTTGGAAGAATAACGGGAAAGTAGGACCAATCTGAAACAAGGAATTAAGAGGGCTAAAAGGGGTCATGAAATATCTTTAGCAAACAGGGTTAAGGAAAATCCCAAAGCCTTTGATTCATACATAAGGAGCAAGAGGCTAACTCAAGAAATGGTTGGCCCACTCAAGGACAAAGGACGGAAGTTATGCGAGGAGTCAGAGAAAATGAGTGAGATTCTTAATGAGTACTTTGCATCAGTATTCACTGAGGAGAGGGACATGACGGATGTTGAGGTTAGGGATAGATGTTTGATTACTCTAGGTCAAGTCGGCATAAGGAGGGGGAAAGTGTTGGGTATTCTAAAAGGCATGAGGGTGGACAAGTCCCCAGGTCTGGATGGGATCTATCCCAGGTTACTGAGGGAAGCAAGAGAGGAAATAGCTGGAGCCTTAACAGATAACTTTGCAGCATCCTTGAGCATGGGTGAGGTCCCGGAGGACTGGAGAATTGCTAATGTTGTCCCCTTGTTTAAGAAGGGTAGCAAGGATAATCCAGATAATTATGGACCGGTGAGCCTGATGTCAGTGGTGGGGAAGCTGCTGGAGAAGATACTGAGGGATAGGATCTATTTACATTTGGAAGAAAATGGGCTTATTAGTGATAGGCAGCATGGTTTTGTGCAGGGAAGGTCATGTCTTACCAACTTGATAGAATTCTTTGAGGAAGAGACAAAGTTGATAGATGAGGGAAATGCTGTGGATGTCATATACATGGACTTCAGTAAGGCATTTGATAAGGTTCCCCATAGAAGGCTGATCGAGTAAGTGAAGTTGCATGGGGTCCAGGGTGTACTAGCCAGATGGATAGAGAACTGGCTGAGTAACAGGAGACAGAGAGTTGTAGTGGAAGGGAGTTTCTCAAAATTGAGAACTGTGACCAGTGGTGTTCCACAGGGATCCGTGTTGGGACCACTGTTGTTTGTGATATACATAAATGATCTGGAGGAAGGTATGGATGGTCTGATTAGCAAGTTTGCAGATGACACTAAGATTGGTGGAGTAGCAGATAGTGAAGGGGACTGTCGTAGAATGCAGCAGGATATAGATAGATTGGAAAGTTGGGCGGAGAAATGGCAGATGGAGTTCAATCCAGGCAAATGCGAGGTGATGCATTTTGGAAGATCCAATTCAAGAACGAACTATACGGTAAATGGAAAAGCCCTGGGGAAAATTGATGCACAGAGAGATCTGGGTGTTCAGGTCCATTGTACCCTGAAGGTGGCAACGCAGGTCGATAGAGTGGTCAAGAAGGCATACAGCATGCTTTCATTCATCGGACGAGGTATCAAGTACAAGAGTTGGCAGGTCATGTTACAGTTGTATAGGAGTTTGGTTCGACCACATTTGGAATACTGCGTACAGTTCTGGTCGCTACATTACCAATAGGATGTGGATGCTTTGGAGAGGGTGCAGAGGAGGTTCACCAGGATGTTGCCTGGTATGGAGGGCGCTAGCTATGAAGAGAGGTTGAGTAGATTAGGATTATTTACATTAGAAAGATGGAGGTTGAGGAGGGACCTGATTGAGGTCTACAAAATTATCAGAGGTATAAACAGGGTGGATAGCAAGAAGCTTTTTCCCAGAGTGGGGATTACTACAGGTCTACAGGTCACGATTTCAAGGTGAGAGGGGAAAAATTTAAGGGAAATATGCGTGGAAAGTTTTTTACGCAGAGGGTGGAGGGTGCCTGGAACTCATTGCCAGCGGAAGTGGTAGAGGTGGGCATGATAGCATCATTTAAGGTGTATGTAGACAGGTACATGAATGGGCAGGCAGCAGAGGGATATAGATCCTTGGAAAATAGGCGACAGGTTTAGATAGAGGATCTGGATTGGCACAGGCTTGGAGGGCCGAAGGGCCTGTTGCTGTGCTGTAATTTTCTTTGTTCTTTGTTCTGGTCATCCTTTGCTGCGCTGTCTTCATATCTAGTCTGTCCTTTATTTGGTAAGAAGATCAATACTGTACAAAACTTGAGATGAGGTCTCACCAAGGATCTGTACAGCTGCCTTATTCCTGTCCTCAAATCTCCCTGAAATGAAGGTCAACACACCATTTATTTTCCTAACAGCTTTCTGCTCCTGCAATATTGCTTTCAGTGACTGGTGTACAAGGAAATACAGATCCTTTTCAACGATACTGGTCCCCTCTTGGAAGGTCTGTGCACACTGTTTGGCAGGCCAAACCCATTCCCAGTACTGACTTCTAGCTTCAGAAGTTGCTGTGCTGCGTTGACCTCAGCCTCAGATGTCTGCACAATAGAAAACAAAATATAATGACCATAAGATCCTTTATTGATCAACATTTTTCAACCCATGCCTTTTTAAATTCTAGGCTGTCTTTCTCTTTTAAGTCTCCTTCACCACTCACAGTCCCATATAGTTTAGTGCCATCAGCAGGTTTGGAAACGTTGCATTTGATTCCCTCAACCATATTGTTGATATGCTTTGTGAATAGCTGGGGTCCACATACCGATACCTGCGATGCCCCACTAGTCTTTCACTCCAAAACAAAAAGTTTGTTCCTACTCATTGTTTCCTGTCAGCTCTCCTAATCAACAACTATGCCCATATATTAGCCCCAATCCCATGTGCTTTTATTTTGCACATTAGACTTAGGGCATTCTCAAAAATCTTTCTGAAAATCCCAATGCACTGCACTCATTGCCACATCATAATTTATCTACCAGTTGGTTTTTCAAAATATGATTGCCATTTCATAAATACGTGTTGACTTTCTCTATGTCCATCAATTTCAGTCTCAATAACTTCTCCAAAACCGTTTATTTAATAATTTCATTCTATTCCCTTTTGCTGCCCAGAACCAGGTTTCCTAGTACATCTGGGAATTTTTTTTTGCTTGTTTTGGTATACAGAACTGAAAGAATTGCTTAATAATTCTGCCATTTTCCTGTTCTCCATTTTCCATTCTCTGGTTTCAGAATGTAAGGCACTCATCTGCTCTTACCTTTGCCACTGGCATACTTTTAGAAGCTATTATAGTTCACTTTTATGAGCCTTGTTAAATGTTCTCTTAAGAAACTCATCAATTGAAGCTGCTCAATGACCTTCCACAGTCATACAATCATTGAAGCATAGGCTCAGTACCATCAAAAATATGGCACGATCTACATTCGTCCTACTTTCCTACGTGCGGATCATAGCTGTGAATGTTATGACACTTCAAGTGCGCAACCAATTACTTTTCAACAGGTGTGCGGTTTCCTGCGATAACTATCCTCTCCGGAAGTATATTCCAGATACCCCAAAGCCTTTGGGTGAAAAATCATTCCTTAAATCCAGTCTAAACCTCAAACTCTTCACTTTAAAAGTGTGCTCCCTGGTTCTTGGCCTTTGACTCAAATGAATAGCTATAAGACCATAAGACATAGGAGTGGAAGTAAGGCCATTTGGCCCATCGAGTCCACTCCGCCATTTAATCATGGCTGATGGGCATTTCAACTCCACTTACCCGCACTCTCCCCGTAGCCCTTGATTCCTTGCGAGATCAAGAATTTATCAATCTCTGCCTTGAAGACATTCAACGTCCCGGCCTCCACTGCGCTCCGTGGCAATGAATTCCACAGGCCCACCACTCTCTGGCTGAAGAAATGTTTCCTCATTTCTGTTCTAAATTGACTCCCTCTAATTCTAAGGCTGTGCCTATGGGTCCTAGTATCCCCACCTAACGGAAACAACTTCCCAGCGTCCACCCTTTCTAAGCCATAAATAGCTGCTTTCTATCCATCCTGTCCATGCCCCTCATAATCCTTTCCATCTGAAATATGTCGTAGTCAGCCTTCTTTGCTCCAAAGCAAACAATCCTGAGCGTATCAAACCTGAAATGCTGCATCGCAGGGAACATCCTGGTGAATCTCCTCTGCACACCATCCAGTGCAATCACACCCTTCCTGTAATGTGATGCCCAGAACTGTACACAGCATTCTAGCTGTGGTGATCCAATGTCCTGTACAGCTTCAACATAACCACCCAGCTCTTTTAATAAATGTCTGGATGGATAAAGGCTGTGTCTGTGCCTACGATCCCCTATGCTTCTTAAATATCCTACTAACCTGTACAATCACCTTCAGAGATCTGTGGAGAAGCACCCTTTCAGCTTCCCGAGCTGCCATCAATTGCGTACTCTCTGTCTGGTTCCTTCTTCCAAAGTGCACCTGCCATTGATCTGCCCATCTGACCATTCCATCTACACCTTCCTGCAACATAAGACCTTCCCCCTCACTGCCAACCACTTGGCCAATCTTTGTGTCAAACACAAACTTACTCAACACGCTCCCTCCACTCCCCTCCACATTCACATCTACATCATTTGTGAATATATCAAATAATAAGGGACACAACACTGATCCCTGTGGTATGCCACCAGCCACAGGTCTCCAGTCACACAAGCAGCCTTGTATCACCACCCTCTGTCTCCTGCCACTAAGTTAATTTTGGTTACAACTTGCCTAGTTACCCTTGATACTATGAGATTTTACTTTATCAGTTTCTCATGTGAGACTTTATTAAAAGCCTTGCTGAAAACACCATTTAAACTACATCCTTGAAAAAAAATTAATCAAAGAACAAGGAACGAAGAATAATGCAGCAAGAAACAGGCCATTCATCCCTCCAGCTTGCACTGACACATTTTGCCCTTCTGTATTAAAACTGTCTTCACTTACTGTGAGGATCTGTCTTCCTCTATTCCCTTCCTATTCATGTATTCTTAAATGCTGCTATTGTGTCTGCTTCCACCACACCCTCTGGCAGCATGTTCCAGGCATTCAGCACCCTTTGTGTGAAAAATTTGTCATGCACATCTCTTTTAAACTTGCCTCCGCCCTGCACTTTGAACCTGTGTCCCTTAGTAATTGACCTCTTCACCCTGGGAAAAGACTCATACTTTGCACACTATCTATGTCATTCATAATCTTATAAACCTCTATCAAGCCGCTCGTCAACTTCCTGCGTTCCAGCAAAAACAAATCCAGTCTATCCAACCTTTCCTCATTGCTAAAATCCCCCAGGCAACATCCGGGTAAACTTGAGGTTGGTTGGCTCGCCGAGCTGGTTTGTTCTTTTGCAGACGTTTCATTACCATGCTTGGTAACATCCTCAGTGCAGCCTCCAATGAAGTGTCGGTGTGTTTTCCCGCCTGGTTTTTAAACTCTGGGGTCCGTTGAGATGAATTGCCTGACTTCCGGTCTTCCTTCGTAGTGGAGTGTATATGGGGTCGATTTCAATGTGTTTATTAATAGCATGCTTCGTGGAGTGCCATGCTTCCAGGAATTCTCTTGCTTGTCTCTGCCTGGCCTGTCCCAGGATCTTGGAGTTGTCCCAGTCGAAGTCGTGGTTCTCCTTGTCCGTGTGGATTGAGATGAGTGAGTATTGGTAGTGTCTTTTTGTAGCCAGTTGGTGTTCATGTACTCTTGTTGTTAGTTTCCTTCCTGTTTGTCCGATGTAATGTTTCTCGTAGTCTCTGCAGGGGATTTTGTAGATGACATTGGTCCTGTCCATGGCGGGGAGTGGGTCTTTAGTTCGGGTGAGCAGTTGTCATAGGGTTGACGTGGGCTTATGTGCCACTCTGATGCCCATCAGTCGTAGGAGTCTTGTGGTGAGTTCCAACGCATTCCTGATGTAGGGTAGTGTGATGAGTGTGTTGGGGCATGTAGATCCTTCTGTATATCAATTCTCGTCAGGGCTCTGCCATTCATTGTATAATTTCCAGCTGTACTTGAACTTCCAAAATGCATCTCCTCACATTTGTCTGGATTAAACTCTATCTGCCATTTTTCTGCCCATGCAGAAAACTGATCTATATCCTGCTGTATCCCCTGACAATCCTCCTCAGTTTCCACAAATCCACCATTCTTTGTATCATTCGTAAACTTACTAATGAGACATCAACCGCTTTCCCCTCATTAATCATCTTATCACCTCCTCAGAAAAAGTTTGATCAAATTAGTGAGGCATGGCCTCCCCCACACAAAGCCATGCTATCTATCACTCATAAGTCCATTTCCTTCCAAATGCGTATAAATCTTGTCCCTGAGAATCTTTTCCAATAATTTCCCTATCACCGATGTAAGGCCTGTAATTTCCTGGATTATCCCTGCTACCCTTCTTAAATAATGGGACACCATTTACTGTTCTGTCATCCTCTGGGACCTCACCTGTGACCAAAGCAGGTGCAAGGATGTCTGTCAATGCTCCAGCAATTTTTTTGCTTGCCTTTCTCAATATTCTGTGGTAAATCCCATCAGGACCTGGGGACTTATCTACCTTAATACTTTTAAAACACACAATACTTCTTCCTCTTTAATAGCAACTTGGCTTAGAAATTCAACATTCCCTTCCCTGAGATTATCCTCCACCAATTCCTTCCCTTCGGTGAACACTGACACAAAGTATTCGTTTAGGACCTCACCTACCTCTCTGGCTCCACACGTAGATTCCCTCCTTTGTCTTTGAGTGGACCAACCCTTTCCCTGGCTACTCTCTTACTTTTTGTATATGCATAAAAAGCCTTGCGATTCTACCTAATCCTGTTTGCTAATGACTTTTCATAACCCTTTTAGCCCTTCTAATTCCTTGTTTAAGTTCTTTCCTACTTCCCATTCAAGGGTTTCATCAGTTTCCACCTTTCTGGACCTTACATATGTTTCTTTTTCCTTTTTGATCAAGGTCAAAACATTCCTGGTCACTCAAGGTTCAAGTATCTTGCCATGCCTATTCTTCATATACGCAGGAAACGGCTGCTCCTGAACTCTTATCAACTGCTTTTTGAAATACTTCCACATGTCCAAAGTGGACTCAAATAACCACCTCCAATCAAAATTCTCCAGTTGCTGCCTAATATTGTTGTGATTCACCTTCCCCCAGCCTTCATCTAAAGACTGCTGTTATCCTGATCCATGAGTTTCATAAAATTTACTGTTCCTGAAATGCTACTGCCACCACCACCACCACCAACCCTGCCCCCACCACGAACTTGACTCAACTGGCCGAGCTTATTTACCAAAACCAGGTCTTGTATAATCCCATACATGGTTGGACTGTTTAAATACTGTGTCAAGAAACCCTCCTGAATAGTCCTTACAAATTCTTCCCCATCCAAGCCCTTAGCACAAAGTGAGTCCCAGTCAATATAAGAGAAGTTAAAAAATCACTCACCCTTAGAGTACCAAACCGTATGAAAATCTAGTGAAATGTCCCCCTTATCACTGGGGCCTACCGGTTCCCCTCCTGTTAGGGCAACCCAGCAGCGATAACCTTGTCTATGTGACAGTCCTTCCCTGTGGACACTGAACACAAACATAGCCTCGCCCTTGAGCTGTTTTCAGGCTCACCTCCATTTTAAAACAATCGAACCTCCTACACATTACGCCAACTACATACACTCAAACTGTAAAACTCCACCTGTCTGTGGATGGCTAGGCTAGAGCCTGACGGTTCTGTGCCTCCTGCGGCCTCTGGGTAGCCAGTACACTGGTGACCAGGGTGTCTCAGCTTTGGAGCCCGGAGAGTTCTCCTCAGTGCTCCCCTACTTTCTAACTGGGGACCCGCCTGAGTCCTAAAGTATGCGTGGGCTAGCCTTGCCTGATGGTGTTTTGGCTGCCCCTAGCTCTGAGGCTGGTGGAACCGTGTCCTCCCGCCCCAGGACCTCTTCACTGTCTGTGGCTGCTGTCTAGCCTAGGGCCTCTCCCCGATTCCAGCTCTGCTGCCTGGCTTCCTGCCTGTGGGAACCACAGTATCCCCATCTTTGGAGCACTTCCTGATTCCCAAACTATGGGTGGGCCGACTGGCGTGGGAGAGTCTTTGTTGCCCCACGGCCTGCAGCCTGTGGGATTGTGGCTTCCCCTAGGGCCCATCCAAAGTCCGGGGCTGCTGTCTGACCTGTGACCTGTGGCAGTATGGCCTGCCCGGGGGGTTCCAGGGAACTTCCTGACTCACAAGCCTGCCCTGTGAGGCAGTTCAACTGCCCAGTCCCAGCAGCCTGTGGGACTGGGGCTTCCCACCATTCAGGCCACTGCCTGGTCGCCTGCCCCCTTATTGCAACCTGCGCCACCCGGCTGACACATTACTTTGTGCGGGCTCTCTACCTTCTTTCCCCCAGGAGAGGGTGGGATCCTGTGTCTGGACCCCCGGGAGAGGGTTAAGAACGGGATCCTCCACCTGGATCATCTCCAGGTGTGGGGCTAGTGCGACCCTTGCACGTGTCTTTGCTCCCCCTCTATCTCGGGCTGGTGCTATCAGGCCTAAGACCCTCAGTTCCCAGCAGGTACCTGTTTGGATTCCTTCCTTGACCAGTGTGCTGGCCTGGTGCTTACCCTCAAAGCAGGGTTCAGTCTTTCCTCTCTCTCCCTTGCCTGCACAGTCAGCCCCAGGAATTTCCCTTCCTGCCAGCCGATCTGTCCGTTCTTTGGGCTCACCCTCCCGACTCTATTCATAAGGCCTGGGTTGTGGTATGGACTAATGGGGACTCTTGCACTAGCTGCTGTGGTTACCATCCCTGACCCTGTGAGTGTGGCCTGGAATGCTTTGAAAAACTCCTCAAAGGAGTTAGGGGTACCCTGCACTATTGGACCTGGTTCCGGGACAAGCACGGCAGGACTTTTGCCCGCACTACTCCTCCGTGAGTTGGGGCAATTCTTCCACCAGTGCTCGCTTCTCCTGCACCCAAAGCATTTGCGCTTCTTATGAGAGGGCTACCTACCCCTGGGTACCACGTTTTCTTACTCTGAGAGGGCTTCAGTTCGTGTATCCTACCCTGGGGTGGCCCTTCATCCCCCTGACTGTGCCAAAATGCTGGGGACAGCTGCCTCACCACTGCCTCCTCGGTGGTCTGGGAGTCTTTTGGGGCAAACCAAAGCACAACCTCGGTCTGCAACCGCGATAGGCTGTTGGCCAGAGAATGCAGAGCCAGTGGGCCTGGTCATACCCCTAGAGGTTAACATGGTCGAAGTACCCTCCATAGACAGGACTCATGTAAACAGGCCACAGCCTGTCCGCAAATATGGTTTCACTTGCGGCCTGTAGGGTATTCTCTGCTCAGCAGAATGCGCTTCCATCACTAAAGTCCATAGCTTCCAAGGTCTCCTCCTGGATGGTGACAAGCGTACTCGTCCCTTCTTGCTGTCAGCCGAGAGGGCCCCATGCAGCCTGCTGTCATGGGAGAACAGCAGCAACTTGGCCATCTCAGCATCATCGCAGCCACTTATCACTCCTGTGAACAGATGGGTCCCCATTCTATGTGAGCCTATCCAAGTGTGCCACCATAGCCCTGAGCTGCTGGGTTCCGTATAGGGCCGCAAAATGACTCTCTAAATCGCCCTGCTCCTGACCGTCCTGGGGTGCGCTGTACTTGTGCTGCCTTACCAGGCACATGGGCCCTGGTCCAGACACTTCCAGTACTGGCCTTGCAACCCAATGTACCTGCTGCTAAACTGGGCCTGTTCTCAGTGCCACACATACCGGTTGAGCTTCCACCTGCTGCTGAAGCAAGCCTATTTCCAGCACCACAGAGCTAAACCCCCTACCCTGCAGCCTATCTGTGCTCCCCACTGCCACATCAGGCCTCTCCCCAGTGCCAGAGGTGACCAAGTGACCCCAACTGCCCTACAGTCCACTCCTGCCTCGTCCCCCATTTCTCTTCCCTGCCTGTCTGGGCCACACCCAGACTTATCAGGCAAGCCATGCCTCTGGCCTGGGATAGAGCTAGGCTTAGCTTATGGATCTGCTCCTGGCAGGGACAGTGCTTTCCCCTACTTAACCCTTCACTGCAGGCTACCTCTAGGCTGCTTGGATATCCCTCAGCTTCTCCTCCTGCACTTTAACACGTACCCCCAGACATCAATTTCAGTGCCTGCTCACTTGCCTTGGCTTCAGTACGCTAACGCCACAGGTGTCTGGTTTCTGTGTAGCCATCTGGGGATGACTGTCTTCCTCTCTCTGTCTTCCAGATCAGGGCTGGCAGTTATACAGCCTGTGTGCTCTGTTATCTCCTCTCAAATCTGTGTCATCCATTATTTTTCTGTTGTCCGCTTTGAGATGAATTGGCTTTCTGACAGTCTTGAGTAGGTGTATACGTGTTTTGATTAAGTGGAATGTCTGGTATTTCTGCAAATGAATATATTAATTGAAGTTGAATGTCCTGGTATCTGTAAAGATTCCATAATATTTGAGTTAAATTTTTTTTATTTCAAGTTAACTGTTCTTTTAGTGTTGAGGTGTGAATTGGATTGTCAGGCTGAACAATGGTTCCAAGCAGCTATCTCTGTCTATGTAGTTTTCCCAGACCATAGCCCAGATGCCTTTTTTTAACTTTTAAAAGTTATTTGCAAAGTCTAGAATTTTGGTTCAGTATTTCAGAATATGGGGATTTTTGTTCAATGCTACAACTGCATCAGGCACACTGCACAGGGGCTTTTGTCTGATTAGATCCGTGTCTCAGACAGACTGCAGAGGGGCCAGTGTCACAACAGGTTGGTTCCTCAGACACACTGCACATAGCCCCTTCTCAGGCCACATTGGTGTTTCAGATACCCTGTTCAGTAGCTTGTGTCAGGTCACATTGCTGCCCCATACAGCTTGCAGAGGGTCTTTTTGCGGACCAGGTCAGGGCCTGAGCCAAACTGCAGAGGGGCTTTTGATAGACCAGAATGATGCCTCAGACGCATTTCAGGGGGGCCTTTGTCAAACACGTTTGGAGCCACAGGCACTGCAGACAGACCCTTGTCAGACCACTTTGGTGCCTCATATATGCTGCAGAGATGTCCATGTTAGAGCAGATGGCAGCCATAGACACAACACGGTCGCCTTTGACAAACCAGATCGGTGCCTTAAATGGCCTGCAGAGGGGCTATTGTCAGACAAAATGGATGCCTCAAACACTGCAGAGGGGCCTTTGACAGACAAAGTTGGTGCCACAGACACACTGCAGAGGGGCCTTTGCCAGACCAGATCGGTTCCACAGACACACTGCAGAGGGGCCTTTGTCAGATGGGATTGGTACCTCACACAGACTGCACAGGGGAGACTGTCAAAACAGATTCATGCCTAGGACACACTGCACAGGGGTCATTGTCAGACTGAATGGTGCCTCAGGCACACAGCACAGTGGCGTTTGTCACAAAAGGTCTCAGACACACAGCACAGGGGCCATTATCGCACAAGATTGCTGCCTTAGGGAAGTTGCACAGGGGCTTTTGTCTGACCAAATCAGTGTCTCAGAGAGATTGCAGCAGGGCCTTTGATAGACAAGATCCAGCACATTACACAGGGGCTTTTGTCAGAAACATTCGGTGCCTCAAATGTGCTGCAGATAGGCTGTTGTCAGACTAGGTTGGTGTCTCATATGCACTGCATAAGGATATAATGGGAGCCTCAGACTCTGCAGAGGGGCCCAAGTCAGATGACTTTGGTCCCTCATATACACTTCAGAGGGGCCGTAGTAAGAGCAGGTAGTAGCTTCACACACTACAGAGGTGCCTTTGACAAGCCAGATTGGTGCCTCAGAGAGCCTGCAGAGGGGCCTTTGTCAGAAACTATGGGTGCATCATACACTGCAGAATGTCCTTTGACAGACCAGATCAGTGCCACAGACAGACTGAACAGGGGCCTTTGACAGAACAGATCGATTTCCTCAGAAAGACTGCCGAGGGGTATTTGTCAGTCCTGATCGGTGGCTCAGACGGACTGCACGTGGATCTTTGTTACAACAGGTTGATGCATCAGGCACGCTGCACAGGGCCCTTTCTCAGTCCAGATCGGTGCCTCAGACTGCAGAGGGCCATTTGACAGCACAGATCAGTGCCTCAGACACATTGTTTTGGTGTTTTTTCCCAAACCACATCGTTGCCTCAGATAGATTATGGGGTGTCCTTTCTCAGACCAGATTGCTGCCTCAGGCACACTGCTCAGGCACTTTTGCCTGAGCAGACTGGTGTCTCAGACAGACTGCAGAGAAGAATTTGTCGGACCAGACTGTAGCCTCAGACAAACTGCACATGGGCCTTTGACAGACCAGATCAGTGTCTCAGTCAGATTATCAGGGGCCCAGGTCGGTGTCACATCTGCACTGCAGTGGAGCCCTTGTAAGGCCAGATGGGAGCCTCTGACATAGCAGAGGGGCCCTAATCAGACCACTTGTTGTCTCATATACACTGCAGAGGCCCCTTTCTCAGCTGACATTTGTGCCTCAGACTGACTATAGACAGACCCTTACCAGACCATATCCTCGCCTCAGACATACTGCAGAAGGACCTTTGTCAAACAACTTTGGTCCCTAATACACATTACATAGAGCTCTTTCTCAGTCCAGATAGTGCCTCAAACAGACTGCACAGGGACCTTTCTCAGACGAGGTGGGGCTTCAGACAAACTGCTCAGGGGTTTTTTCAGTCCAGATTGGCGTCTCAGACAGACTGCAGAGGGGCGTTTGTCAGACCAGCTCAGTGCCTCAGACACACTGCACAGCGGACTTTGTCAGTTGAGATCAGTGCCTCATACAAACTGCAGGGGTGCCTTGGTTAGACCAGATCAGAGCCTCAATGCATTGCAGAAAGCTTGTGTCAGACCAGATAGTTGTGTCAGACAGATTACAGAGGGTTTTTTGTCAGACAATATCAATGCCTCAGAAACACTGCACAGCGGTCAGTGTCAGACCAGATCAGCGCCGCAGACAGACTGCACAGAGACGTATGACATACCAGATCGCTGCCTGAGACACACTGCACAAAGGCATTTGTCAGACCAGATATGTGCCTCGGACAGACTATGGTGGCAACTTTGTCAGACAAGATTGTTGCATCACACAGGCTGCTGACATTCCGAGCTCAAGACTTTGTCATTCCTGATCAGTGCCTCAGACACACTGCAGAGGGTACTTTGTCAGACCACATCAGTGCCTTAGAAGCAGTGCACAGGGACTTTTGTCGGACTAGACTGGTGCCTCAGATACACTGCACCGTGGCCTTTGTCAGACCGGATTGGTTGCTCTGACAGACTACAGAAGGGCTTTTGTCAGACTAGTTCAGTGCCTTAGACACACTGCACAGGCTATATCAGAGTGACAGACACACTGCAGAAAGTCTGTGTTGGACCAGAATGGAGTCTCAGGCAGATTTCAGACGGACGTTCATCAGCCCTGATCGATGCCTCGGTCCTTTTGTCAAAATAGTTTAGTGCCTCAGACACATTGCACAGGGAACTTGGCCAGACTAGATTGGTGCTTCAGACAGACTGCTCAGGGGCCATTATCCGACCAGTTCAGTGCCACAGACACACCGTGGAGGGTCCTTTGAAATATCAGATACCTGGCTCAGACACACTGCACAGGAGCATTTTTCTGACCAGACCTGTGCCTGAGACACACTGCAGTGGGGACTTTGTCAAACAAGATCGTTGCCTCACACAGACTGCTGACATTCTCAGCAGAGGTCTATATCAATCCACACTGCAGACGGATGCTGTCAGACAATATCATTACCTAACACAAAATGCACAGGGGCCTTTCTCAGTCCAGATCGATGCCTCAGACAGATTGCAGAAGGACCTACGACAGACCAGATCAGTGCCTCAGACGCACTGCATAGGGAACTCGGTCAGACTAGATTGGTAATTCAGACAGACTGCTCAGGGGCCACTACCAGACCAGTTCTGTGCCACAGACACACTGCAGAGGGTCCTTTGAAATACCAGATACCTATCTCAGACAAACTGCGCAGGGGTGTGTCTCAGACCAGACTGGTGCCTCAGACAGGCTGCACAGGAAGGTTTGTCAGACCAGTTTGCTGCCTCAGGCAAACTGCATGGGGCATTTTTCTGACCAGATCTGTGCCTGAGACACACTGCAGTGGCGACTTTGTCAAATGAGACTGGTGCCTCACACAGACTGCTGACATTCTCAGCAGAGGTCTATGTTAGTCCAATTTGGTGCCGAAGACACACACTTAACAGGTCCCTTTGACAGACCATATTGATACTTGAGACAGACTGCACAGGTCCCTTTGTCAGATAGATCGATGCCTCAGAGAGATTGCGTAGGTGCCATTGTCAGACAAGATTCCTTGCCCAAACAGACTTCCCCATGCTGATGGCCTAAAGGCCCTCCGCTTCTTCCTGTCCCGCAGAACGGACCAATCCCCCTCCACCGACACCCTCATCCGCCTAGCCGAACTCATCCTCACCCTCAACAACTTTTCTTTCAATTCCTCCCACTTCCTACAAACAAAGGGTGTGGCCATGGGTACCCCGCATGGGTCCAAGCTATGCCTGCCTCTTTGTAGGTTATGTGGAACAATCCCTCTTCCGTACCTACACTGGCCCTAAACCCCACCTCTTCCTCCGTTACATTGATGATTGCATCGGCGCCGCCTCGTGCTCCCACGAGGAGCTCGAACAGTTCATCCA
>JAHRHZ010000163.1:1476105-1493075 GCA_024137785.1 Ginglymostoma cirratum
GGCTTCATTTTTTTTCTCTAAATCTTGACACCATTAGCATGAAATACATAGGTCAGTAAACTAAAATTACACCTTTCATGCTAATTCTGCATCTATTGGACTGTACTAGTTATATCTTATCTATACATTTTCTTTAAAACCCGCAACAACACATCTGCAATAACATTTTTATGACCCGCAGCATGTACAACCTGTAAATTAAAAGCCTGTAACATAAGACTCAAATGAAATAGCCTCATACTTTTTTCCTTATATCTTTACAAAAAGATGAGAGGGTTATAGTCAGTGTGCACAACCATCTCCAAAATATTGTTTGTAACATAAACATTAAAATGTTGTAAGGCCAGTACCAAACTCAATAATTCTTTTTCAATGGTGGATTATTTTCTCTGATGAATATTGAGTTTCTTTGAAAAATAATCAATTGGCCTTTCAATTCTGCCATCATCCTCCTGCATCAACACTGCTCCAAACCCTATATTGCTGGCGTCACTAGAGACTTTAAAGGGTTTCAAGAAATTTGGTGTGGTTAAAACTGGTGTGTTGGTTAACACAGCTTTTATATTCTCAAATGCCTCTTAGCATTCTTCTGTCCATCAAAATTTCATATTCTTCTTTCGCAAATCCATTAGCGATGCCTCCACGCAACTAAGATTTGGCACAAACTTCCAGTAGAATCTGCTCTGTCCCAAAAATCGAAGCACCTCTTTCTTCGAGGATGGTCTTAGAAATTCCTTGATGGCCTTCATCTTCACGGTCCTCAGGGTCATCCTTCAATGTCTGATATTGTGTCCCAAAAATGTCACCACTGCCTTCACAAATTCAGATTTTTGCTAAATTTATAACCAGTTTTGCCTCCTGTAGTTTTTCAAAGAGCTCTGCCAAATGCACCATGTGATTTTTCCATGATGGCTAAAGATCACTAGATCATCTATACAGATGCCACAATTAGTCAATCCTGCCACAACCCTATTTATTTGAAGTGAGACTGGTGTATTCTTCATCCCAAAGGGCATTTACTTTGAACTGAATCAGCTCATTTGGGATTACAAATACAGAAACTTCTTTTGCTCCCTTCGACAAAGGCACTTACCAGTAACCTCGAAATATATCCAACTTTATGATGTAAGTGATTGTCCAACTTTTCGACACAGACCTCCAGCCTTGCAATTGGTAATGAGTCCGATTTAGTCATGGTATTGACCTCTGATAATCCACGTCGAGTACAGAAACGTCGAGTACAATCAGGTTTGGGAACCAACATGATTGTGAACTCCACTTGCTTTGATTCAGATGAAAGATGTCTTCTTAGAGCATTGCTTCCACTTCCCTCTGTACCTGCGACTTTGAAAGGATTAAGCCTGTTGGGGTGTTATTTTATCGGAACAGCATTCCCTACTTTAACTTTATGTACTATAATATTAGTCCTACCCATTGTATTCCTACATATGTCCTCACATTGCTGCAGAAGCCTTTTAATTCAGTTCGTGTTCCAGAGACAGATAACTCATTCTCCAAGGACTTCCTCGATATTTAGTTTATTTTGAGGCACATCAAAACCCAAATCATCTGGATTTAATTCCTCATTCTGAGGGGCAGTGACTAAGACCTGTTTCTCTGGTTCCCAGTCCCTGTCATAGTAGGGTTTCAACATATTCACATGATATACTCAATAAAGTTTCTTCCTATCTGGCATCTTCACCAGATAATTCACCTAACTCAACTTCTTCTCACTCTGACAGTGACCACCAAAACCTGCTTTGAAGGGATCTCCTACCATTGGGAACAGCACCAATGCTTGGCAAACATCCAAATTTTATATTTCCTATCAGCTTCTTGCTTCACTAGATGCCACCTTCAAATGTTGTCCAGCTAATTTACTGACGTTGTTTAATCTTTCTCTCATGTCATATACACAATCCAAGTATAAGATCTCTGACTTCGGACCTATCAACAATTCCTTAATTAATTTTAAAGGTCCTCTTACTTCAAGTCCGAATATCAACTCAAATGGAGTAAACTGAGTTGATTCATTTGGGACATCTCTAATGGTAAACAATATAAATGTTTATCCCAGACACTTAGGTAATCCTGGCAATAAGTCCTCAGCCTGGTTTTTAGAGTCTGATGCCACTTTTCCAATGCTCGTTGGGATTCAGGATGTACGCACTCGATTTAAAGTGTTTGATGCCTAAATTATCCATGACCTCCTGAAATAGTTTGGCAGTAAGATTGGACCCTTGGTCTGACTGAATTTCCCTGGGTAGGACATATTGGGTAAAGAAAGCAACCAACTCTTCCACGACCATTTTTTTTTGCCTTGACCCTCTATAACGGAATTCCTCCAGAAATCTTGTAGACACATCAATTAGTTTTAGCAAATACTGGTTCCCAATTTTAGTTTAAGGAAGGGAACCTACACAATCAATTACAACCCACATGAAAGGTTCATCAAACGTGAAATTGGCACCAAAGATGCTGGTTTTAATACTACCTGTGGCTTTCCTCCCATTTGACAAGTATGACAGACATAGCAAAATTCAATCACATCCTTACGCAATCCAGGACAAAAGAAGTGCTTTGTATTTTAGCCTGAGTCTCCCTCATTCCTAAGTGACGTCCTATTGGTAATTTGTGTGCTACCCATAATACTTCCCATCTATATGCCACCAGCAATGTAATCTGGTGCATTTCCATCCATTTCTCCTCTGCACTAACCTGCTAACTTTTGCCTTAGGATTCTATCCTTAAGGTAATAACACTCGGGAATACATTCCGATTCCTTTACTGAGTAGGCTTTATGATATAGATCATTTGTTGTCTCATCTTTTTGTTGCAACTTCAGTGATATTTCAGAACTAAACACCACTGCTTGATCCTTTACCTGTTTGGGTTTTCCCTTTACTATTTCATCGAACAGGGTGTCAGCTAACTGGATCTCAACTCCTTTGTCTTCCTGTTTAGTTTTTTCTTCTTGCTGTAATTTATGACTGGGGAGCTTGTTACCAGACAGTCTGAAAAAAATTTAGGGTATTTTTCTTTTAACTCCTCAGTTCCCTGGTTTTCCTTCTGCTTCTCCACCTGCTTCTCCACTACAAGAGGTGTCACTCCCACTTTTGATCCTGTTTGTTCATTTCGAAGAATCGACTATATTCCTGGAATTGACACTCTTTCAATCATTTCCACTTTCACTTCCCCAGTCTTGATTGGACTTTCCAACCTCATGTTACACAGGGGAACTAAATCTCTCTCCATTTTATTCCACAGATTACCACCCTCTTGGGTAACATTTCAGAAGGAGTGCAAATACTTTCACCTCTTGCTATTAGAGACTGACCAGTTCCTGTATTTCTCAGTATTTTACCTTCTCCCCCTGTTTTTCCTGAGTAAACCTTATGCACAGAAGTGACATTCTTGTAGAGATCAGACACCAGCTCACTTAGAGACAAAAAAAAACTGCAGGTGCTAGAATCTAAGGTAAAAAAACAGGAGGCTGGAAGAACACAGCAAGACAGGCAGCATCTGGAGCAAAGGAGCAGTCAATGTTTGGGGTATTACCCTTCTTCAGGGCTGGATGTGGGGGCAGGGAGAGCTGCGGATAAAGGAGGGTGGAGGCAGAATGGTGGTGATAAGTGTTCACTGGTGGTAGATGTGACCTGGTTGGTTGATGGGAGGGACGAATCTGGTTCGTGGGTGGAAGGGAGGGTCAGAAGGTGGAATGGAAGGGAGAAGGTGGGGATGGTGGAGAATGCAAGGCAAGGTTATTTGAAATTGGAGAACTTGATGTTGAGTCCTCCAGGCTATAGGGTGCCCAGGCAGAAGATAAAGTGTTGTTCTTCAAATTTGCGTCCCGAGTCGCTGCGACACTGGAGGAGGCCAAGGATGGACATGTCGGAGGGGGAGTGGGATGAGGAGTTGAAATGGGTGGTGACCGGGAGGTTAGGTTGGCCGTTATGGACCAAATGGAGATGCTCAGTGAAACAGTCACCTAGTCAATGCTTGGTCTCACCGACATAGAGAAGACCACATTGGGAGCACTGGATGCAATATACTAGGTTGGAACATATACAGGTGAAGCTCCATCCCACTTACAAGGGCTGGTTAGGGCCTTGAATGGAGGTGAGGGTGGGTGGGCAGGTGTTGCATCTTTTACAGTTACAGGGGAAGGTACCAAATAGGTTGGAGTGGTTGGTGGAGAGCATGGTGTGAACTAAGGAGTGATGAAGGGAATGATCCTTGCGGAAGGCAGAGAGGGATGGGGAGTGGAAGACGGTCCTGGTGGTGGGGTCCGATTGGAGTTGGTGGAAGTATTTGAGGATAATATGTTGGATGTGGAGGCTGGTGAGTGGAAAGTGAGGACAAGGGGGACCCTATCTTGATTATGTTTTGAGGTGGGGTGGTGATTAAGAGCTGTGGTGTGGGGAATGGAGGAGGCATGGTGGAGGGCTGTCTGGATGACAAGGGTGGGGAAAGATTGTTGTTTGAAAAAGGCAGACATCCAGGATGCTTGGGAGTGAAATGTCTCCTTATCAGGGCAGATGCGATGGGAAGAATTGGGAAAACAGGACAGAAGTTTTGCAGGATACAGGATAGGAGGAGGTGTAGTCTAGGTAGCTATGGGAGTCTGATGGTTTATAGTAAATGTTGGTAATGGAAATGGAAATGGAGAGGTCAAAAAAGCAGAGGGAGCGGTGTTTGAGATAGACCAAGTGAATTTGAGGGCAGGGGGTATGTTCATAGTGAAGTCGATGAACTGCTCCAGTTCAGCCTGGGTGCAGGATGCAGCACTGATGCTGTATCGATGTAACGGTGGAAGAGTTTGGGAATCGTACCAGGGCACGTACTGAAGAGGGACTGTTTGACATAACCAACAAACAGGCAGGTGTTCTTGGGGCCCATGCGAGTGCCCATGGCAACTCCCTGAATTTGGAGAAAATGGGAAGAATTGAAGGAAAAGTTATTGAGGGTGAGGACTAGTTCAGCAAGATGAAGGAGGGTATTGGTGGGGGTACTGGATGGGTCTGTTGGAGAGGAAAACACTGAGGGCCTGTGGGCCGTCTGCATGGGGAATGGATATGTATAGGGATTGAACGTCCATTGGAAAGAGGAAGTGCTGGAGGCCAGTGAACTGGAAGTTACCAAAGAGGTGGAGGGCATGGTTTGTGTCCTGGATGCGAGTAGGGAGTGCCTGGACCAAGGGGAAGAGAATGGAATCGAGGTGGGAAGAGATGAGTTCAGTCGAGCAGGAGCATGTGGAAATGATGGGTTGGCTGGGCTGGTGGATCTTGGGGAACAGGTAGAACCAGGCGGGGCGGGGCTGGGGAACTAGAAGGCTGTAAGGTGGTGGAGGGCCTGTAACTATGTTGTGTACTCTCCTGCAGCTCCTTGACTCCTTTTGAGATTTCCTTCACTACCTCAACTAACCCCACTGGTTTAACATCTTTTACCACATTTCTTAAACCTTTCTTAAACCACCAGCACTGTGACTTCGCGTGTCCCACCTTATTAGAATGAAAACACCTGAGGCCTTTCACCTCCTTTTCACCCCCTTGGGGTTTTTTTCCACCAGTGGTAAACTGTTCCCAGTATTGTCTAATTTTGTTTTTCATTGAAGGATTTCCCTTTTCCAAATTTATATCCCTCACGGAATAAATTGCTGTCAGAAGCTAAATTTCGATTTATGCACTAAACTTCATCCGCCATCTCTACAGCTCTTCTTGCTGTTTTAACTTACTGTTCCTCAATATGTGTTCTTATCATTGCTGAAAGTGAGTTTTTAAGCACCTCCAGCATAATCTCTCCAATATCCTCATATGTCTTTTCGATCTTTAATGCTCTCACCCATCTACCAAAGTTGATATGTTTAATTCTTACAAACTGGACATGACTCTGACCTGGTTCCTTTCTTATGTTTCTGAACTGTTGTCTATTTGCTATTTGCGTGCCAATTCATAGGCACGCAAAATAACCTGTCTGACATCTTCATAATCTCTTGACAGTGCTGCAAACACCTCACTAGCCCTGCCTACCAATTTGGTCTGAATTAACATTACCCACTAGTCTCAGGCCAATTCATCTGCCTAGCCAGTTTCTCAAAGGAAATGAAAAAGGCTTCTACGTCTTTTTCATCAAATATTGATAATGTTTTGACATATTTTTGCATACTCCTACAATGACTTTGGCTATGATGGGTTTGCTTGTCAGCACTCTCGTCTTCACTAAGCCTACCTTCTACATTCATCTTTCATCCTTTTAAATTGACTTTCCTGTTTAATTTGCAACTTCTGAAGTTCAAGCGCTCTCTCTTTTTCTTTCTTTATCTTCTAATATGGCTCTTCTTTCCTTTTCTTTATCTTCTAACTCCAATTGCCTAATTTTCAATTTAATTTTTTCTAACTCCAGTGCACTTGGCCGCTTCACTGATATAACTAAGTGCTTGACCAATTCCATTACAATTTCAGCTTTCTTATTATCCTTAGTTAAATCCAATTCTAACCTGTCTGCTAATTCTAACAGTATATCCTTCCTCTGTCTTTCTAAAATTTCTTGGCAAATTTGGGAAGCATCTTCAAATCCCAGAACCTCTTTAGCAATGTTAAGAGCCACTCCCCTAACTTTTAATTTAACCAACGACAAGCAACAAAAGTAAACAGATTTTTCTCACTTTGGTTTTATTTAAAGATGTAGGACACTAATCCCTAAGTCTGTTTAAATCTGTCCATATCACTTTAGATCCTGTACAGGAACCAGCCAGGTCCCGGACTTGATATGTCCAAATCTGACTTGAGCCCTCAATCTGTTACGAAGTGGGGGAAGGTGAAACCACTCTGATAATTAACCTAAAACACCAGCCCCAATGTGTTATGGCGGGAGCAGAGTTTCCCTTCTAATAATTAAACCTGAAACTCCTGGAGAAGCTTGCCCTGCCCCTTGTAATCTGTTAGAAGAGAAATTAATTAAAAGGAATCCCTGATATTCACTTTACAAGAACAAGTAACAATTTATTTATCTAACCCTAACAGAGAACAAATTAACAGAACTTCTAACAGACCGAACAATTCCTCCCTTAACTCCTAACTATTCCCTAACTGAATAAAATTCTACTTATATGGTATTTAAATAAACACAAGTCCCAATTACATAACCCAAGTAGTACGAAAAAATATATTAAAACTTAGCCTCTCAAAGTCCACACCGAATGTGTCTTCCGGAATGCCCTGCCTTCTCTTAAGTCATAAACGCCTTTCTTTCGCTGATCCTGCTGTCAGGGATGTTTTCCCTGTGAAGATTCTTAGCTAGAAGTGCTGTGGTACCTTTTATAGTGTTTTTTTAAAAAGAGAACTTAATGATTTTGTGTGAGCGCTATGTTTATTTCTCAGGTAGTGGATTTGTTTTTGCTTCAGTTGGCAGCTGGCTCTCAGCCCAATTTTCAAAAAAACTTTTTATATACCCCAATAACACATCAACTTCTTATAATACGATTGGTTTAAGGTTGTCAACGCCATCAACTTTAAATTCAATTAGCTTTCAATGGCTGAGTGCTTGGTTTAAATTAATTGGCTGAGTCCAGCTTGCTGCCAAAACATCAAACCAGGACTGCTGTTTTGTCTGCCAACTGTAAGGCCTTTTGATACACTTGTTTCAATTTGGGACTGCTTGTATAGTACTTGCAAATTTTCAAGCACACACAAACCACCAACTTTTAAAGGGACCACACACTGCTTTACCCATACTATCATTTTTACAAACAAATTCTAACTTCCTGCCTTCCAATTCATGAGTATTCTGCGCAACTTCATAACAGGGGGCTTTTACTTAGCAGATCACTGCCTCAGACACACTGCGCAGGAGCCTTTGTCAGATCAAATGGTGCCTCACACAGACTAGAAAGGGGCCTTTGTCAAACCACTTTTTAGCCTCATGTACATTGCAGAGATATCCTCGTAAGTGCAGATGGGAACCTCCGACATTGCAGAGGTGTCTTTAACAGATCAGACTTGTACCTCAGACAGCCTGTTGGGTGTCTTTGTTGAACAAAATTGTTGCCTCAAACAAACTGCAGAACAGATTTGTGCCGTAAACACACTGCAAAGGGACCTTGGTCAGACAAGAACGGTACTTCGTACATAGTGCACAGAGGAATTTGATAACCAAAACAGTGCCTCAGACACATTGCACAGGGGTCTTTGCCAGACAAAATCAGTACCTCATACTCACTGCAGAGGGGCTACTGTCAGACCAGATCGGTGCCTCAAACAGACTACACAGGGGCGTTTATCAAAACGTATCAGTGCCTTGGACACACTGCATATGGGGCTTTGTCAGACCATGTCAGTGCCTCACATAGACTGCTCAGGGGCCTTTGTCAGACCGGATCAGTACCACAGACAGCTTTTTTCAGACGAGGTCAGCGTATTGTACAAACTGCAGAAGTGCCTTGGTTAGACCAGATCAGTGCTTCAGACATGCTGCAGAAAGCCTGTGTCGGACCAAATTGGTGTCTCAGACAGATTTCAGAGAGGCCTTTCTCAAATCAGATTCGTGCCTCAAACAGATCGTGGAGGTGCCTTTTCTCAGACCTAATAGGTGCCTCAGACACATTGCACAAGGGCCGATGTCAGACCAGATCAGTGCCTCAGAAACACACCAGAAGGTCTGTGATGGACCCGATCGGGTCTCAGAGACATTTCAGAGGGGCCTTTTTCAGATCAGATAGAAGATCTGACAGACTGCATAGCGGCTTTTTTCAGATTAGATCAGTGCCTTATACAAACTGCAGAAGTGCCTTAGTTAGACCAGAGCAGTGCCTCAGACACACTGCAGAAAGCCTCTGTCAGACAAAATTGGAGTCTCAGACAGACTTCAGAGAGGCTTCTGTCAGACCAGTTTGATGCATCAGACAGACTGCATTAGTGCCTTTGTTAGATCAGATAGGTGCCTCAGACAGAGTGCACAGGGGCCTTTGTCAGACCAGATCGATGCCTCAGACATATTGCAGAGCGTCCTTGCTTCGACTGGATCAGTGCCTCAGAAACACTCCATAAGGTCTGTGTCGGACCCAATCAAGTCTCAGAAACATGTTGGGGGTGGAGCGGGGCCTTCATCACATCAGATGGATGCTCTTGACAAACAGCACAGTGTTTTTTCAGACTAGATCGGTGCCTTATGCAAACTTCAGAAGTGCCCTGGATAGACCAGATCCGTGCCTCAGACATACTGTCGAAAGACTGTGTCAGATCAGATTGGTGTCTCAGACAGATTCCAAAGGGGCATTTGTCAGACCAGATTGATGCCTAAGACACCTAGCACAGGGACCGATGACAGCCCAGATCGATGTCTCAGACACACTGTAGAGGGCCTGTTATCAGTGCCACAGACAGACTGCACAGGGGCCTTTGACAGCCCAAATTGATGCTTCAAACAGACTGCATTTGTCAGACCAGGTCAGTGCCACAGACACTGCAGAGGGGCCTTTGACAGAGGAAATCGGATAGACTGCACAGGGGCCACTGTCAGACCAGATCGGTGCCACAGACACTCTGCAGAGGATCCTTTGACAGACTGCACGGGAACATTTCACAGACTGGATTGATGCCTCAGACACACTGCCCTGGGGGCTTTGTCAGACGATGCTGGTGCCTCATTCAGACTGCTGACATTCTGAGCAGAGGACTATTTCAGTCCAAATCGGTGTCTAAGACACCTTGCACAGGGGCCTTTGTCAAATCAGGGGCTCGGATGGAGAGCAATTTGTTAGATGTGTCCAGGAGGACTTTTTGAGGCAGTATGTTGACAATCCAACCAGAGAGGAGGCCATATTAGACTCGATCCTGGGGAATGAGCCAGGAAAGGTGATTGATGTTTCAGTAGGAGAGCATTTCAGGCTTAGTGACCATAACTCCATAAGATTTCGAGTAGTCATGGAAAAGGATACAAGTGGCCCTCGGGTGAGGGTGCTTAATTGGGCAAGAGCCAATTACACGCAAATTAGACAGGAACTGGAGAATGTGGATTGGAGGCAGTTATTTCAGGACAAATCTACCTCTGGCATGTGGGAGGCTTTTAAAGGCCAATTGGCTAAAATGCAAGACATGCATGTCCCTGCAAAACTAAAGGATAGGAATGGCACCATTCAGGAACCATGGATGACAAGGGAAATTGTAAGGTTAGTCAAAAGAAAAACTGAAGCATATGACAAGTCTAGGCAGCCACAAACTGACAAAGCCCTGGAGGAGTACAGAGAACTTAGGAAGGAATTTAAAAGTGCAATTAGGAAGGAGAAAAGGGGCTATGAAATGTTTTTAGCAAACAGGGTCAAGGAGAATCCCAAGGCTTTTTATGCATATAGTAGGAGAATAGGAGAAAGAGGGTAACAAGGGGAAGAGAAGGCCCACTCAAGGACGAAGGAGGGAAGTTATACGTAAAGGCACAGGATGTGGGGAGATCCTGAATGAGTGCTTTGTATCAATTTTCACCAAGAAGAAGGACGTGACTAATGTTGAGGTCAGGGATGAGTGTGTGAATACTCTAGAGAATGTCAACATATTGGAAGAGGAAGTTTTGGGAATCCTAAATTGAACTAAGATAGACAAGTCCTCAGGACTAGATGGGATCTACCCCAGGTTTCTCAGAGAGGCAAGGGAGGAAATAGCTCGGGCATTGGCAGATATCTTCACATCCTCATTGACCACAGGTGAAGTTCCAGAGGATTGGAGATTAGCGAATGCTGTTCCCTTGTTTGAGAAAAGATGCAGGGATAATGCAGGAAACTATAGGCTGGTGGGCTTGCCATCTGTAGTGGGAAACTTTTGGAGAAGATACTGAGGGACAAGATATATGTGCATTTGGAGGAAAATGGACTAGTTAGTGACAGGCAGCATGGTTTTGTCCGGGGAAGGTCATGTCTCACCAACCTGATTGAATTTTTTTGAAGAGGTAATGAAGAAAATTGAGGAGGGAAGAGCTGTGGATTTGGTTTATATGGACTTTAGTAAGGCATTTGATAAAGTCCCACATGGCAGGTTGTACAAAAATTAAAATCACAAAGGATTGGGGGTGGCCTGGTTAGATAGATATAAAACTGGCTTGGTCATATAAGACAGAGGTGTAGTGGTGGATGGATGTTTTGCAGAATGGAGACCAGTAACTAGTAGTGTTCCACAGGGGTCAATCTTAGATCCTTTGTTGTTTGTAGTATATACAAATGATCTAGAGGAAAATGTGGGTGATCTGATAAGCAAGTTTGCTGATGACACAAAGATTGGTGGAGTTGCTGATAGTGTCAATGATTGTGTAAATATACAACAGGATATAGATAGATTGGTGACTTGGGCACAGAAATGGCAAATGGAGTTTAATCCAGACAAATGCAAGGTGATGCATTTTGGAGGATCAAATTTAGGTGTGAAATATATTGTAAATGGCAGAGCCCTTAGGAATACTAACATTCAGACGAATCTGGACCTGCAGGTCCACAGTTCCCTGAAAGTAGCAACACAGGTAGCCAAGGTGATTAAGAAGTCATATGGCATGCTTGCCTCCATTTCCCGGAGCAGGGGGCACAAGAGTTGGCAAAATATGTTGCAACTATATAAAACCCTTGTTAGGCCACATTTGGAGTATTGTGTGCAGTTTTGGTCACCATACTACCAGAAGGACATGGAAGATTTGGAGAAAGTACAGAGAAGGTTCACCAGGATGTTGCCTGGTCTCCAGGGCACTGACTATGAGAAAAGGTTAAAAAGACTAGGATTGTTTTCACTGGAAAGACAGTGGCTGAGAGGAGACCAGATAGAGGTCTACAAAATTATGAAAGGCATAGATAGGGTGAATAGTCAAAGGCTTTTTCCCAGGGTTGAAGTTTCAATTACAAGGAGGCGCAGGTTCGAGATCAGAGGGGGAAAGTTTAAATGAATTGTGCGAGGAAAGTTTTTCACGCAGACAGTGGTAGCAGCCTGGAATGCACTACCAGAAGAGGTGGTGGAAGCAGACACATTGAAGACATTTAAGAGGCACCTAGGTGGGTACATGAATAGGGAAGGAATAGAGGGATACAGATTGAAAAATGGCAGGTTTGTTTTTAGATTAATTAAGGCATGATGGTTGGCACAGGCTTGGAGGGCCGAAGGGCCTGATCCTGTGTTGAACTTTTCATTTCTTTTTCATTTGTTCAAATTGGTGCCTCAGCCAGACTGCAGAGGTTCCTTTCACAGGCCAGACGTGTGACTCAGAAACACTGGTGAGGAACTTTTGCCAGACAAAATTGGCGCCTCAGACACATTGCACGGGTGCCTTTGTCAGACCAGGTTGGTGAATCAGACAGATTGCAGAAGACCAGATTGGCACCTCAGACACACTGTACAGGATCCTTTAACAGACCAAATCAATGTAATATATTGATTGCAAGGAGCCCTTGTGAGTCTAGTTGGGAGCCTCAGTCACTGCAGAGATGCCTTTGACAGACCAGATTGGTATGTCTGATAGCCTGCAGAGGGTCTTCGTCAGACAAAATTGCTGCCTTAGACAGACTGCAGAGTGGCCCTTGTCAGAGCAGATCTGTGTAGACCACAGAGGGACCTTAGTCAGATAAGATCGGGGCCTCATACATACTGCACAGGGGCATTTATCAGACCAGATTGGTGCATCAGACAGACTGCATAGGTGCCTTTGTCAGACCAGATCAGTGCCACAGACACTGCAAAGGAGCCTTTGACAGACCAGAGAGGTGCCTCAGACACATTGCACCGGGGCCTTTGTCGGACAAAATCACTGCCTGACACAGACTGCACAGGAGCCTTTTTGACCAGCTCAATGCCTCAGACACACTGCAGTGGGGGCTTTGTCAGACGGGATTGGTGCTTCACACAGACTGTCGTCATTATAAGCAGAGGCCTTTGTCTGTACAGATCAGTGTCTCTGACACAGTGCACAGGGTCCTTTTTCAAATCAAACTGGTGCCTCAGACAAATTGCAGAGATGCCTTTCACGGACCAGATTTCTGACTTAGACACACTACTGAGGGGCCTTTTCCAGAGAAAATCAGCCTATCAGACAGATTGCACAAATACCATTGTCAGACTGGACTGGCAGCTGAGACAGACTGCATACGGTCCTGTGTCAGACAAGATCATTGCCCTAGACACACTGCACAAGGGCCTTTCTTTCAACAGATCAGTGCCTCAGACAGACTGCACAGTGGCCTTTGACTGAACAGATTGGTGCTTCAGACACACTGCACGGGGATATTTATCAGTGCCTCAGACACAGTGCACTGGGGCCTCTGTGACAACAGGTCGATGGCTCGGAACACTGTACAGGGTCCTTTCTCAGTCCACATCGAAGTCTCAGACAGACTGCAAAGGGGCTTTGACAGATGAGATCGGTGCCTTCGACACACTGCTCAAGGGCTTTTGTCAGACCACATGGTTGCCTCAGACCGGATGTAGGGGGACCTAAGTCAGACAAGATTGGTGCCTCAGACACACTGCCTTGGTGCCATTGTCATACCACATCACTGCCACATATACTTTGCATAAGGGCTTCTGTCTGACAAGATTGATGCCTCTGATAAACTGCACAGGGGCCTTTGACAGACCTGATTGATGCCTCAGTTACACTACACAGAGGTCTTTGTCAGATCAGTTCAGTTCCTCAGGCATACTGCAGAGGCCCCTTGTCAGACCAGGTCATTGTTTCCAAAGTCCTGCAGAGGGACCGTTGTCATACAAAATTGGTGCCTCAGACACACTACAGAGGGGAGGGGAGTGAACAGGCCAGATCTTAGTCTCAGACAAACTGTAGAGCGACTTTGGTCAGAGAAGATCAATCCTTAATACACACTGCGCAGGGCCCTTTCTCAGCCCAGATCGGTGCCTCAGGCAGACTGCAGGGGTGCCTTTGATAGACCAGACTCACGCCAATTATACACCACAGAGAAGCCCTTGTAGGTGCAGATGAGAGCCTCAGACACTGCAAAGGCACTTTTAACAGACCAGATTGATCCCTCAGATAGGCAGTAGAGGGGCCTTTTCAGAATAGATCGGGTCCTTGGACACTGCAGAGTGGCCTTAGTCAGACAAGATCCGTGCCTTAGACACTGCACCTGGGTCTTTGTCAGACCAGATCGGTTCCCTCAGACAGAACGCAGACGGGCCTTTGGCAGAGATGTTTGGTGCCTCAGACGTACTGCACATGGGCCTTTGTCAGAACAGTTCAGTGCCTCAGACACACTGCAGCGGGGTCTTTGTCAGACAAGATTGGTGACTCGTACAAACTACAAAGGTGCTTGGTTAGACCAGATCAGTGCCTCAGACACATTTGCAGAAAGCCTGTGTTAGAGCAGATCAGTGTCTCTGACAGATTTCAGAAGGGCCTTTGACAGACCAGATCGATAGCTCAGACAGACTGCATCAGTGCATTTTTCACGCCAGATTGGTGTCTCAAACAGATTGCATAGGTGCCTTTGACAGACCAGATTGGTGCCCTGGACAATACAGAAGAGGATTTGTCAGTCCAGACCTGTGCCTCAGCCACGCTTCTGAGAGACCTTTCCAGACAAGATTGGTGCCTCAGACAGATTGTACAGGTACTTTTGTCAGACTGAACCAGCAGCTGAGTCAGTCTGCACAGGGTCCTGTGTCAGACAAGATCAGTGCCTTATACACACTGCACAGGAGCCTTTCTCTCAATAGATCAGTGCCTCAAACAGACTGAATTGCAGCCTTTAACTAAACAGATTGGTGCGTCATACGCGCTGCACGAGGATGTTTGTCAGACCTGATCAGTTCCTCAGACACAATGCACTGGAGCCTTTGTGACAACATGTCGGTGGCTCAGAACACTGCACAGGGTCCTCATGTAGTCCACATCAAAGCCTCAGATAGACAGTAGAGGGGCTTTGACGGATGACATTGGTGCCTCAGACACACTGCTCAGGGGCTTTTGTCAGACCACAAGGTTGCCTCAGACCAAATGCAGGGTGACCTTAGTCAGACAAGATCAGTGCCTCAGGCACGCTGCCCAGATGCCATTGTCACACCGGATAACTACCATAGCATGCTGCAAACAGGCTTTTTCTGACGATATCAGTGCCTCAGATAAGCTGCACAGATTGCATAGGTGCCTTTGTCAGACCAGATCGCTGCCACGGACACTGCAGAGTTGAATTTGTCAGAGCAGTTCATTCCTCAGACCTACTGCAGACCGGATTGGTGTGTCCAAGATCCTACAGAGGGGCGTTTGTCATACAAAATCAGTCCCTCAGATACATGACAGAGGCGAATTAACAGACCAGATCTTAGCCGCAGACATACTGCAGAAGGACCTTGGTCAGGGAGGATCAGTCCCTAATACACACTGCACAGAGCCCTTTCTCAGTCCAGATCGGTGACTCAGGCAGACTGCAGAGTGTCTCTGATGCCAGTTATACACCACAAAGGAGCCCTTTTTAATGCAGATGGGAGCCTCAGACACAGCAGAAGTGCCTTTAACAGACCAGATTGATCCCTCAGATAGGCAGTAGAGGGGCCTTGTCAGAATAGATTGGTTCCTCAGACACTGCAGAGCGACCTTAGTCAGCCAAGGTCCATGCTTATAGACACTGCACAGGGGCATTTGTCAGACCAGTATGGTCACTCATACAAACTGCAGAGGTGACTTGGTTAGACCAGATCAGTGCCTCATTGCATAGAGCAGATCAGCGTCTCTGCTAGATTTCAGAGGGACTGTTATCAGACCAGATGGATGCCTCAGGCAGACTGCATCAGTGCCTTTTGTCAGACCAAGTCAGTACTGCAGACACATTGCACAAAGGCATTTGTCAGACAAAATTGGTGCATCAGACAGACTGCACTGAGGCCAGTGACAGAACAGATTGGTGCCCTAGACAGACTGTAGAGGGGCCTTTGTCAGACACAGTTGGCAGCTCAGACAAACTGCACAGGGGTCATTGTCCAACCAGATCAGTGCCTCAGACAGACTACACAGGAGCCGTTGTCACCCCAGATTTCTGCCACACACATGCTGCACAGAGACTGTTCCCTGACAAGATCAGTGCCTCAGATAAATTGCACAGGGACCTTGACAGATCAGTTTGGTGCCTCAGACGCTGCAGTGTGGCCGTGGTCAGACAAGATCAGTGCCTTAGACACAACTACAGAGGGGAGGGCAGTTAACAGACCAGATCTTAGCCTCAGACATGCTGCAAAGGGACCTTAGTCAGAGAAGATCAGTCCCTAATACACACTGCACAGGGCCCTTTCTCAGTCCAGATCGGTGCCTCAGGCAGACTGCAGAGGCAACTTTGATAGACCAGATTGGTTCCTCAGAGACACTTCTCAGGGGATTTTGTCAGAACAGTTTGATGCCTCACACGGTCTGCAGAGGGGTCTTTGTTAGACCAGATCTGTACCTCAGAAAGACTACAGACATTTTGAGCAGGGGACTTTGTCAGTCCAGGTCAGTGCCTTAGACAGACTGCTCAAAGGCCTTTGTCAGACCAGATTGGTGGCTCATACAAACTGCAGAAGTGCCTTGGTTTAGACCAGATATGTGCCACAGACATTTTGCAGAAATTCTGTGTCAAACCAGTTTGGTGTCTCAGACAGATTTCAGAAGGGCCTTTGTTGGACAAGGTGAGTGCCTCAGGCAAATTGCATCAGTGCCTTTGTTAGACCAGAATGGTGCCTCAGATACATTGTGCAGGGGCACTTGTCAAATCAGGCACTCTGCAAAGGGACCTTGTTAGATAAAATTGTTGCCTCAGACAAACTGCACAGTGTCTTTTGACAGGCCTGATGTGTGTCTCAGACAGATTTCAGCTGGGCCTTTGTCAGACCATTTTGATGCCTCAGAAATAAACAACATAGGTGCACTAGAGATAACAAGCATGGGGCTGGATGAACACAGCAGGTCAAGCAGCATCATAGGAGCAGGAAAACTTGACGTTTCGGGTTTAGGCCCGAAACGTCAAG
>JAHRHZ010000163.1:1498075-1519542 GCA_024137785.1 Ginglymostoma cirratum
GCTGAAGTTGCGGGTCTGGACCCTTCATCAGAAAACCCTCCTTCCTTTTTTTCTGAAGAAGGGTCCAGACCTGAAACGTCAGCCTTCCTGTTCCTCTGATGCTGCTTGGCCTGCTGTGTTCATCCAGCTCTAGACCTTGTTATCTCAGCTTCTCCAGCATCTGCAGTTCCTACTACCTTTTATAAGACATTGATTTTCAGAATTTTAACTGTGTCTCCAACTAAATTCTCTGATTCTATTTGACAGAAATGTAGATGGCATTTTGCAGTAATCTCTGTGTATTCTATTTTATAGCCGTGTCAATGCACTTGACAAACGTTCAATTCAATACAACGTAAACATGAGACGTGCAGCAGTTACACTTCTGGCTTTCTCCAATTAGTATGAATAATGTTCAAGATTAAAACATCTAAATGGCTCCCTAGACACTGGCAAGATGTATAAAAGGCAGGCATTTTCAGTTCAGTGCAGCGCGCTCACGGGAGTTCTGTTGGAAATGCATGGTTCATTAAATGACCTGCTATTTGCAATTTACTATCCCGTCATTGGTGGTGTGGGGATTACAGGTGAAGTGTTGCATGTAGTTAATAGTCAAGGGAAGCATTATTTTGCTGTATCACATAAATTATTTACAACTTTTTTTCTGTGTTGTACCAAATATTCTAGTTTTCCAAACATTAGTAGTTTTTTATTCTTTCTAACTATTGTTATTTCCACTTTCACAGCCTCATCTTTTGCCTGCTTTCTATGTACTAATTATGCAGTTAATATTATGTTTATTTTATTGGCATAAATACTCATCAAGTTGATTTTACTTACACTAACAGTGTTGTTTCTCCTCTTGCCCAGCATAAATTGTTCCCGTTGCTTTATTTTCCCTCGATAAAAGCATATAATATTTCTTGGACAAGTAGCATTTCATACCCTCGATTGTTTATATTTTCCAAACGTTGCATCAGCATAAAAGTAGATCTATTTTCTTCTGTGCAAAGATGTAGTTGTATCTTGTTTTTAATGTAATGACTAAACGATCTGATGTCGCCATGCCCTGTGTATTGCTCCAACCATTAGAATTGGAACTGTTTAATTGAAGGGCTCTCAGTGGAACAGAGTAGCAGGGATATAACTCATCAGTTGTTGTGACAGTCTTTTAGTTTTGAAACTCAGCTATAGGGCTTCAACGCATTACATTCTAATTCAAATACTGTACAGCTAACTGAGCTGCTGCTGAACCTTTAAATCTCAAACCAGGTATGAATATGCTGTTCTGGAGTCCTTATCTATGTCAAATGTAAACAATTATCAGTCAGGAAAATTAAATTGAATTCACAAGTGCTTATTCAGTTCTCATTCAAACGACCTTTTTCCCAAAGTACTAGCCTATTATAGATTTTTGACCTTAAGTGAAGCACTTTATAGTTCTCTGAAATATTGAAGGTTTTTACTGTATTTCAGACATTTCTATAATTGAAATTACATTCATGTTCCTTGAATTTGATGTCATCACAGACTGGTCTTGAATTTGTTATTTCTACACTTAGGGCAGTGTTGTTTGTGTTTAAGGTAACCATGTCAGAATGTAATATATTCGACATTCGCAATAGGAATGAGCTGTATTATTACTGAGAATATAATACTGTACTGAGAGTCTTATGTATTTTCAAATTTTTTTTCCCCTCATGCCTGAACTGAAAAGTCACAGATCTGAACTGGAAGGTTTAAACATAGAACATAGAACAGTACAGCACAGTACACGCCCTTTGGCCCATGATGTTGTGCCGAACTTTTACCCTAAACCTAAGGTCCATCCAACCTCCACCCCTACAAAGAAGAACAAAAAACAAAGAAAATTACAGCACAAGAACAGGCCCTTTGGTCATCCAAGCCTGTGCCAATCCAGATCCTCTATCTAAACCTGTCGCCTATTTCCCAAGGATCTGTATCCCTCTGTTCCCTGCCCATTCCTGTATCTGTCTAGATACATCTTAAACGACACTATCGTGCCTGCCTCTAACACCTCTGTTGGCAACACGTTCCAGGCACCCACCACCTCTGCGTAAAGAACTTTCCATGCATATCTCCCTTAAACTTTTCCTCTCTCACTTTGAAATCGTGACCTCTAGTAATTGAGTCCTCCATTCTGGGAAAAAGCTTCTTGCTTTCCACCCTGTCTATACCTCTCATGATTTTGTAGACCTCAATCAGGTCCACCCCTCAACCTCCATCTTTCTAGTGTAAATAATCCTAATCTACTCAATACCTCTTCGTAGCTAGCGCCCTCCATACCAGGCAACATCCTGGTGAACCTCCTCTGCACCCTCTCCAAAGCATCCACATCCTTTTGGTAATGTGGTGACCAGAACTGTACCCAGTATTCCAAATGTGGTCGAACCAAAGTCCTATACAACTGTAACATGACCTGCCAACTCTTGAACTCAATACCTCGTCCGATGAATGAAAGCATGCCTTATGCTTTCTTGACCACTCTATTGACCTGTGTTGCCACCTTCAGGGTACAATGGACCTGAACACCCAGATCTCTCTTTTCCCCAGGGCTTTTCCATTTACCGTATGGTTCGCTCTTGAATTGGATCTTCCAAAATGCATCACCTCTCATTTGCCTGGATTGAACTTCATCTGCCATTTCTCCGCCCAACTCTCCAATCTATCTATATTCTGCTGCATTTTCTGACAGTCCCCTTCACTATCTGCTACTCCACCAATCTCAGTGTCATCTGCAAACTTGCTAATCAGACCATCCATACCTTCCTCCAGATCATTTATGTATATCACAAACAACAGTGGTCCCAACACAGATCCCTGTGGAACACCACTGGTCACAGTTCTCCATTTTGAGAAATTCCCTTCCACTACAACTCTCTGTCTCCTGTTGCTCAGCCAGTTCTCTATCCATCTGGCTAGTACACCCATGCGACTTCACTTTCTCCATCAGCCTACCATGGGGAACCTTATCAAACACCTTACTGAAGTCCATGTATATGACATCTACAGCCCTTCCCTCATCTATCAACTTTGTCACTTCTTCAAAGAATTCTATCAAGTTGGTAAGACACGACCTTCCCTGCACAAAACCATGCTGCCAATCACTAAAAAGCCCATTTTCTTCCAAATGTAAATAGATCCTATCCCTCAGTATCTTCTACAGCAGCTTCCCCACCACTGACATCAGGCTCACTGGCCTATAATTACCTGGATTACCCTTGCTACCCTACCTTATACTATCATCCATATGCCTATCTAATAGCCACTTAAAATGCCCCTAATGAGGCCGACTCCACTACCCTCTCCGGCAACGCATTCCATGCCCCACCCACTCTCTGAGTAAAGAACCTACCTCTGACGTCTCCCCTATATCTACCTCCACTCACTTTAAAACTATGCCCCTTCATAATAGCTACCTCCATCCTAGGAAAAGGTCTCTGGCTGTCCACTCTATCTATACCTCTGATCACCTCTATCAAGTCACCTCTCATTCTTCATTGTTCTAAAGAGAAAAGCCCTAGCTGTCTCAACCTCTCCTCGTATGACCTTCCCTCCATTCCAGGCAACATCCTGGTAAATTTCCTCTGCACCTTTTCAAAAGCTTCCATATCTTTCCTGTAATGAGGTGACCAGAATTGGATACAATACTCCAGATGTGGCCAAACCAGGGTTTTGTATAGGTTTTGTTTGTCCCCTCTTTGGAATCCCTGCCAGAATTGTGATTATTCCAACATTACTCATCACACACTTATGTCTCTCTATCATTTACTCATGCTTTGTATATTTTTGAATAGCTAATCTGCCAGTGACAGTTAACCTTTCTCGAGGAAAGTGTGGTCTCTCCAGATGTATGACATACTACGAGATGTCCATGGCAGTGATGGATCTCCTAGTTATGATCACAGCGGAGGGTTTAAACCGAATTGCTGGTATTTACTTCCCATTCAGCGTTCTATCCATCACTGCAGCCTTTACTATCAATCTGGTGTTGCTGTATGGCATCAGAGATTCTGCTGTCTGGGTAACAGTCGCTTTCACCTTTGATCGATTTGTAGCCATATGTTGCCAAAAGCTGAAGATGAAATATTGCACAGAGAAAATGGGATCCATGATTATAGGAACTGTCTGTACAGTGAACTGCGTTAAAAATATCCCTTTGTACTTTACTTGCGAGCCTTACGTTGCAATAAACAACACGTCCTATTATTGCAAGTCAAAGTTAACATTTTATACATCCCCTGAGTGGATCGCATTTAACTGTATAAATGTTGTCATAACCCCTTGTCTACCATTCATCTTTATTTTGTTGCTAAATGTTCTGACGGTCAGACACATTCGAGCAGCCAGTAGGGCCCGCAAAAGACTCTGGACCCCAAGCAATGGAGACAATGAAAATGATCCCGAGATGGAGAAAAGAAGGAGGTCTATCATTTTACATTTCTCTGTCTCAGGCAGCTTCATCCTGTTATATTTGATTGAGGTTATAAATTTCTTTTATGTCCGAATTGTGGGCCTCATTTATTTAGAGCGCTCTGACTTCTATCAAGCAAATTTTATTCTGGAGGAATGTGGGTTTATGCTTCAGCTATTGTGCTCGTGCATCAATCCATTTATTTATGCAGGAACTTAGAGCAAATTCCAAGATGAGTTAAAGAATGTATTGAAATATCCAGTGACTTTAATTCATCAATTATTCAAGTGACGACAATTGTAAAATTGGATATGTCTTCAACTCTACTGATTGTATTTCTGGCTCATGTCGCCTTTTGTCATTCAGAAGCATAGTCAGAAGCATATACAGAATCTTCCCAACTGTGTGAATTAAAGAATATACAAGCAGTTACCTGGTCTCAGTGAGTGCTTAGTTCTCTTCACTGGGCCATCTCAAACAACACTGAGATATCTTGGAATACATTGACAATTAAGCAGGTGATGGAGAGTTGATCTCATCAGTTGCTAGATTGCAAATGTTCACTGGTTATTTGAGGAATCAATTATCCTTCCTGCATTTTGAAAATAGAATGCGAGCTAAAGGGTGAACAAATACTCTCCTCATACAATTTTCTTCACAAAATTCACACCAGGTGACAGCGACTATAGAACTGGAGAATTCATGGAAATGCAAATTAAAATTAGACAATTAAAATGCAAATAAAGCACGCATTTCAATTTTTGCCAGTTCAAAATTTTCCAAGTGACATGCATTCCCTATGTCCTTAAATATTATAAACGAAATTTACCTTCACTATTCCCTCGAATCAAAGTCATTTGAAGCATGACATAGAGAGCATTTGGATGTGAGTGGCAACATTAACATCAGTATTGCCCAAACATTAAAAGACTTTCTGCCATCCTGTAACACATAAGGTTCAAAGTTAGTGGCAATATAGCTCACCCTAGCAAATAATATCGACCAGAATCTCGTTGTTGTGACATAAACATTGCTGAAAAAAGCCAGCATTTTATGTGAATCCCTAATCATTTTTACACGTTTCCTCAACCATCTAAAACACATTGATTTAGAAGGACTTTTCAGGTGGAACTGGATTCATTTCATTGCATAAGCAACTTTCAAGAATATGAGACTAGGTACGAGTGGAAGATGTCCATAAGAAGAAATAGAATTAGTCATTCAGTCCATTGAGTCTGCTCGTTCTGTCATTTAATGAGATTATGGTTGACCAGTTAACCCTCAAAGCCATTCTGTCTAAGACTTCAATCTAGCAGCAGCAAATTCAAGCTTAAAGCTCCAGCAGCCAGCAAAGCCACTAACTAACTGAGAGTAAAACCAAACTCCTTTCGGTCTGTGTGAGCCTGACACCATGCACTCATGGTTCTTTTGCATTACTTTAAAAAAAATACCCAGGGAGAAATCAGAGCTGTTTACCAACCTCCTGTATGAAGGAGACATATCATTACCACTATGACAGCACCCCACCACAAAAGAAACAAGACAAAACACATCTCTTGAAGGAACAATATCATCACACTCCTGCCCTCCTTAAAAATAATGAAACATCAACATAAGAAGATAGCTTCATCATCAAAGTCTTTAGTCTCACGCTACTGGTACTTTACACATGTATACTTAATTTATATTGATATACAAATTGTATGAACTCTGAAAATGCAGACATTCAGCAATATATTCCATTTCAGTCAGTTTCTTCCATCAATAATGACCTCCGTCCTCCTTCATAAAGTCATGAAAATGCATCAGGAATTATATTCTCGTGCTCTGCCACATGCGCAATTCTCAAATTGGATGGCTGTAACAATAAACTCCAACTAAATAGACTTTTTAATCCTTAATGTTGTTCAAAAACAGTATAGGGTTATGATCAGGAGACACAATCGTCACAGAAACATTACTAGACACATAAATGTTGAAATGTTGCAAAGTCAAGATCAAAATCAATGTCTCTCAATGGTGAAATATTTCTCTTGATGAATATCCAACCTTTGGAAAATGACTAAGTAGGTCTTTCTATATCCTTATCTTCTTGCAAGAGTACAGCATGGGCACCCACATCACTCACATCAATAGCCACCTTGCATGGCTTTGCACAATTGGGTGTTGTTACCACTGGTGCGGTGGTCCACACAACTTTCAGACTATCAAATGCATTCTGACACTCCTCTGTTCACTGAAACTTTCTGTACTTCTTCAACAGGTAAATCAGTGGAGCTACCTCACTACTAAATTTCAGTACACATTTCCAGTAAATAAACACTCAGAACAAGGAACTGCAGTATCTCCCTCTTTGTCGACGGTGGGGGATATTCCTCAATGACATTTGTTTTAACATCCTGTAGGGCCATCTGTCCAAGTCCAATGGTATGGCCTCGGAATGTGACTTGGACTTTTGTAAACTCACTCTTAGCCAGGCTCATCACCAAGCCTAGCTCCTGAAATCAATCAAATATCTGAAATGTTCCTTCCCTGCGTGACTAAAAATCATCAGATCGCCTATGTACATCATGCAATTGGGTATTCTTGAAATGATCTTCTTGGTTAATATTTGAAATATGAACAGTGTATTCTATATAGCAAACGATATGACTTTTAAACTGGTAAAGTACATTTAGTGTGATGAAATCTGAGATTTACTTTGCTCTTTCAGAAAAAGGTAGCTGCCAGTAACCTTTTAGTACGTAAAGTTTAGAAATATATGTTGTTTGTCCCACCTTCTCAACGTACACTTCCAGTCATGGAATCAGATTTTGTAACTGTGTTGACTTTTCATAGTTCACATATAATTATTTTTACTGTGTAGTTTTGATATCATCAATATGAGTGACCTCCATTCACTGCAAATCACTTCAATTACTTCAACTCAGAGCACGATTTCAATATTTTCTTTTTGAACCCGTGCTAATTTTAGACACTATAAGGATGTTGCTTAATGGGAACAGCATTTCCTAACATTTATGTCATGCATACTCAGTTTAGTTCTTCTCAGCTTATATCCACATATGATTCCATGTGATTGCAATTACTCTTTCAGGTCATTTTGATTCTACACTGAAAGGTAACTCAATAATTCATTCCTATTTCTGAGAACTTCCTCATTGTCCAACTTAATTTTGAAATCTGGATTGGTTATTTACTCCAACTTGTACCAGTAACACATTCTCCTTTTGCTTTCCTTCCTTATCAAAATATCATTTCAGCATATTCACATGACACACTCTGTTGAATTTTCCTTTGATCTGGCATTCTTATTGTGAAGATGGTGTTATTTTAAAGAGGTTATTTTTTCCTTGTTGTTGAAGAGAGGTTGTAAAGCAGAGATACCAAGCTGGCTACTGAAGACCACTGGAGTAAACAGCTTGAGATGCCTTGATTCAGAGATAAAAGGTACTGCAGATGCTGGAGAATCCGAGATAACAAGCATGGGGCTGGATGAACACAGCAGGTCAAGCAGCATCAGGGGAGCAGGAAAACTTGACGTTTCGGGCCTATCTCCTCCCTACCCCCCTACCTACACTCACCTTTACTGGCTCCATCCCCGCCTCTTCGACTTGTCTGCCTCCTCTCCACCTATCCTCTCCTCTATCCATCTTCTATCCGCCTCCCCCTCTCTCCCTATTTATTTCAGAACCCTCTTCCCCTCCCCCATTTCTGATGAAGGGTTTAGGCCCGAAACGTCAAGTTTTCCTGCTCCCCTGATGCTGCTTGACCTGCTGTGTTCATCCAGCCCCATGCTTGTTATCTGAGATGCCTTGAATTTGTTTTAAGGCAGCCTGAATGGGTATGGCCAGCTCTCACTCATCCATTTTTCTGAGTAGCATCAGAAGCCATTAGGGTCTCAACAGAGTTGAGAAGATTCAGTGAATGTCTTCTGGCTGCTACACATTCTGAATTTTCTCTTGACGTTTTTCCTTCTGGATTGGAGAACTGCATATGACGATGTGTGTCTGAATTTTCTTTTTTTAAGCCAAGGGGTGCTCTTTTGGGATGTTACTATTTTGGAACAGTTAATTAATAATAATTACTTTATCAGTTATTCTGTAACATTTTCCAGTAAAGTTATTCTAAATTCCTGTTTCTTTGGTAGTATTTTAACTACAGTGTCTAAATAAATTATGTTTTGCCTAATGTCCAGTAGTTTGACCAGTGGCATTGCATCTGGAACAGACACTTGGCATTTGAATTGAATTGAATTAGCTTTGTTATCACAAGTACTCGAATGAGTACGTGAAAAGTGTATAAGTCACCACTTGCTGCACCATCTTTGATACAAAGGTACCTAGGTACAATCCTTGGTTACAGAATAGAGAAATAAAGACTAAAAACTTATTTTGCAGCTCTACACAGTAGAACCATTGGTCAAAGAAAAAAACAAGAAGCAAAGTTAAAAAGACAACATCACCTCTCCAAAGGCCCTCCACAGCAGACCAGTGCAGGAGGTCTCCACATTGTCTGACCGCTGGCTGCCACCACATTCTGCACTGTGCCACAGGTTGCTGACATCCCTGCTTCGGGCCACTATTCGCTGTCATTTCCACTTTGGGCTGTTGCTTGCTGGCTTCCTGGCCACTGCTCCTGGCCACTGTTTGTCGGCATCCTCGCTTTGGTCCATTGGTCACCGCTGTCCCTGCTGCAGCCACTGGTGCCCCCACTTTGGGCTGCTGGTTGCCAGCGTCCTTGCAATTGCCTTTAAAATAAGAAAAGGTTAGATTCTAGGCTACCTTCTTAAAATATTTTGACAGCATCTGGTCTGGTCCATAACATTATCAAATAATTCACCTCGCTCAGTTTTCTTCTGGTTTAGTAAGGCCTACTAAACCTTGCCTTGAGAGGTTTACCAACCACTTATGTTAACATTTTATCTCCATGGGGAAAACTGTAGATTTTTGATCGCTTGTCTGTTTCCTGTTCCATCACATGCTGTGCTACTTTCAAATGCAGCCAACGCCACCACACCCACATGATTTAATCTCTACGTAAAATTTGACACATAGTCTAATACTGTACTTTCTGAACATTGACTCACTAATATTTTCTAAATTTATTTAAATGGTCCTCTCAGTCATGTCAAAAAAAATTCAAATGGACTGAACCGAGTTGATTCATTAGGCGTGTCACTAATTGCAAAATGTATGAATGGAATTCCTTTATTCCAATCCTCTGGATACTCCAGGCTACAGGTCATCAACATGATCTTTAAAGTTTGATGCCACTGTTCTAATGCTCCCTGCGATTCTGAGTGGTACAGCTAGGAAATAACTTTGAATATACTTCCGAAACACGTTAGTTATCAGATTTTCCACTGGCTTTTTGATCACAGTAGGCATCACTCCCAAATGTGACGTAGCTGTATCAGTACCGAGGATAAACTGTAATTCTGGAACAGAGAATTTCTCTATTACTCCTGCTGCCACTTCACCTCATTTAACCAATTCCCTGGCCCCCAATACCTCACCTTCACTAACAAGCCAAGGCCTCCAACCCTCCATCGATCTCTTCATCTCCGACTGCTGTCGTGACATCGATTGCCTCAACCTCTTCACCCATCTCACTCACTCCAACCTCTCTCCCACAGAACGTGCAGCCATCTGCTCCTACCCTAACCTCACTATCAAACCCATGGATAAGGGAGGCGCAGTAGCAATATGGCGCACTGACATTTACATAGCCGAGGCCAGGCACCGACCGACACCTCCTCCTACTGCCCCCTCGATCAGGACCTTATCCCTGACCACCAAAACATCATCTCTCAAACCATTCATACCCTCATCACCTCAGGTGACCTCCCACCCACAGCCTCCAACCTCATCGTTCCCCAACCCAGCACCTCCTGTTTCCATCTCCTTCTCAAAATCCACAAACCTGCCCAGTCAACCCACTGCCTCTGCCTGCTCCTGCCCCACTGAACCTATCTCCGCTTACCTTGATTCTGTTTTCTACTCCCCACCCCTCCCCCTGCAAGTCCAGGACACCACCCACACCTTCCACCTCCTCCAAGACTTCCAATTCCATGGCCCCTAACACCTCATCTTCACTAACATGAAACAAACCTTCTACATTAGACAGGGGTTCACCTGGGGAATTGGGAACATTCTGTCTCCAATCAAAGTCTCATGTTCATAATGAGAATCTCAGAATGGAGGACTGTGAACACTCTGTCTAAAGACAAAACCCCTATTCTCTGTGAGAATCCCAGAGTGGGTAACTGGAAACATCCTGTCTCAAAACATGACCCCCACTCACAGTGAGAATCTTAGAGCTGGGAAATGGGAATATCTTGTCTCCAAACTTGACAACCTCAGGATGGGGAACAAGGATTATCCTTTCTCAAATCTCAAGACACAAACCCCTGTTCACAATGAGAATCTCAGGGTTCGTAATTGGGAATTTCTTCTCTCAAAACACATTTGTCCAGTTTATAATGAGAATCTCAGGGCAGGGAACTAGGAGCATCCTATCTCCAAGCCCAAGAGTCTCAGGGTGGGGAAATTGGAACATCCTGTCGCAAAACATATCTTGCTTTGTCACAGTGAAAATCTCAGTGTACTGGGAATGTACTGTATTCAAACACATTACCCCTGATTATACTAAGAATCTCAGGTTGGTGAAGTGGGTACAACATGTCTTCAATCACATCTCCCCACTGTTCACAGTGAGATTCTCAGTATTGGGAACTGGAAACTGGTACATCCTGTCTGGAAAAACCTCACCCCTGTTCACATGTCTCTTCTGTTTACAATGGTTGGGGAATTCAGAACATTCTGACTCCAAACCTTGACATATCAAGGCCTTTCCTGTCTGCAAACACATTCAGAATGTTCACCGTCTCCAAACCTTGTGAATATCAAGGTGGGGAGCGGGGAATTTCCTACCTCCAAACACATTCCACTTGTTCACAGTCAGAATCTCAGGGTTGTGAACTGGGAACAGGGAACATCTGGTCTCCAAACACTTCTGCCCTGTTCAGAATGGGAGTCTCAGGATAGAGAACTCTGAAAATCCTGTCTCCAAACACATACCCACCATGTTCGCTGTGAAAATCACATAGTGCGGAACTGGGAATCTTCTGCCTTCAACGTCTTTCATCCCAATGTTTACATTGGGAAATTCTGGGTTGGGAACTGGGAACATCCTTTCACAAAACATAAAACAAAAGTCCTGTTCACAGTGGGAATCTCAGGTGAGGAACTGGGAACATCCAATCTCCCAGCGCATTACCCCCTGTTCATAATGAGAATCTCAGGGCGGGAAACATAGAACATACTGTCTTCAAACTTTCAGAATCTCAGGGTGTGGAACTGAAAGTATGCTGTCTTGAAACAAATCTGGCCTGCTAAAAATAAAAATCTAGGAACTAGGAACTCCCTGAGGGTGGGGAATTACGAACATCCTGCCTCCAAACATATCCCCCGACTGTTCACAGTGAGAATCTATGTTGCGAACTGGAATTTGGGTACATCCTGTCTCCAAAATCTTCATTCCCTTTCACACATCTCCCGTATTTACAATGAGAACCTCAGAGTGGGGAATCTGGAACATCCTGACCCCAAACCTTGAGAATCGCAGTGTAGGGATGAGGGAATTTCCTGCCTCCAAATACATTCCACTTGTTGATAATGAGAATTCCAGAGTGGGGAACTGGAAACATTGTGTCTCAATACTCATGTCCTGTCTTCACAGTGAGAATCTCAGTGTTGGGAATGGGGATCTGGGATTATCCTGTCTCCAAACACTGCTGCCTTGATCACAATGAGAATCTCAAGGTGGGGAACTGGGAAAATTCTGTCTCCAAAACAAAAAACTGCTTGTTCTCAATGAGAACCTCATAGTGCAGAACCAGAACCTCCTGTCTTCAAACACCTGCCACCCAGCTGTTTATATTGAGAATTTCGAGGTGGGGCAATGGAAACATTCTATCTCAAAACACAATGTCCAGAGTGAGAATCTCAGGGAACTGGGAACATTCTGTCACCAAACACATTCCCACTGTTCACAATGAGAATCTAAGGGATGGGAAGTATGAACTGAGTACATCCTGTCTGAAAACACAAACCCCTGTTCATGGTGCGAATCTTAGAGTGGTGAACCCTGAACATCCTGTCTGCAAACACAAGCCTCACTGTTCATGGAGAGAATCTAAGGGTGGGAACTGGGAACATCCTGTCTCAACACACAATGCACTCAGTCTCTGAAAACCTCGCCCCTGTTTACAGTGAGAATCTGAAGGGACAATTCAGGGAAACTCCTGTCTCCAAAACATATACACCCCTGTTCACAATGAGAATCTGATGGTGGGGAACTGGAAACATCCTGTCTCAAAACTCAACTTTTTGATCACAGTTGGAGTCGCAGAGGGAAGAACTGGGAACATCCAGTCTTCAAATATATGACCCCTGTATACAATGAGAATTTCAGGGTGGGAAAGTGGGAACTGGAAATATCCTGTCTCCAAAAACCTCCCCAATGCTCATGGTGAGAATCTAATGGTTGGGAACTGGGTACTGGGTACATTCTGTCTTCAAAAACTTGATCCCTGTTCACAATGGGAATCTCAGGGTGGGGAACTGGGAACATGTTATCTCAAAATTTATCTTGCTCCTGCTCACAGTGCATCTAATGCGAATGGGAACCTCCAGTCTCCAAACACATCCACCCTGTTCATAATGAGAATCTCAGGTTGGGGAACTGGGAACATCTTGTGTCCAAGCATATCTCCCCTATTTACAATGAGAATCTTAGGGTGGAAACCTGGAAACATCCAGTTTCAATACATTTGCCCTGTTCACAATGAGAATCTCAGGATTGGGAAATGGAACTGGGAACAAACTGCCTCCAAACATTTAGAATCCCAGAGTGGGGATTTGGGAACATAAGGCTGGAAAAATGGAAAGATCCTCTCTCCAAACACATCTCCCACTGTTCACAGCAAGAATCTAAGGGATGGGAATTGTGAACTGGGTACATCCTGTCTAAAAACATTAACCCATGTTCACCTCCCACCCCACTGTTTACGTTGAGAATTTTTGGGTGGGGAACTGGGAACATTCTGTCTCAAAACAGAAGCCCCCTGTTAACAGGGGGAATGTCAAGTAGGGAACTATGATCCTGTGTCCAAACACATCCCTGACCACAGTCAGAATCTCAGGGTGGGGAACTGGGATCATCCTGTTTCCAAACACATCTCTCCCTCTTCATAATGAGAATCTCAGGGTCGTGAGCTGGGATCATCTTGTCTCCAAAACATACTCCCCGTTCATAATGAGAATTGTGGTGTGGGGATCTAGGAACCTCCTGTCTCCAAACACGTGCCTCACTGTTCAAAGTGAGAATCTGAGAGCTGGGAACTGGGTAGAGTACATCCTGTCTCCAACATGTTTGTCCCTGTTCACAATGAGAATCTCAGGGTGGGGAGCTGGAAACATCCTGTTTCTGAACAAATCTCGCCTGTTCACAGTCAGAATCTCAAGGTTTCGGGGACATCTTATCACCAAACACATCTGCCCTGGTCATACTGAGAATCTCAGGGAGCATCCTGTCTACCAACATATACCCACCTCTTCAAAGTGAGAGTATGAGGTTTGGGAACTGGAAACCAGGTACATCCCGTCTCCAAATCTTCGCACCTATTCACAGTGAGAATTTTGAGGATGGGGAAGTGGGAACATCCTGACTGAAAAACTTGAGAATGTCATGGTGGGAATTAGAGCACATCCTATCTCAAATGCAACCCCCTGTTCACGAATTTCAGGGTGTGGAACTGGTAATATCCTGTCTCAAAACATATACCACCCTATTCACCATGAGAATCCAAGGGAGTGTACTGAGAATATCCTGTCTCTAAACACATTTCACCTGTTCACAGTGAGAACCTCAAGTTGGCAAAATAGGCAAATCCCACCTCCAAACACATACCCACACCCACCCCCCTACCCTGATTCACATTAAGAATCTCAGGGTGGGGAACTGGGAACATCCTGTCTCAAAACCACATTCTCCCCTGTTAACAGTGAGAATCTTAGCACGTGTAACAAAGAACTTCCTTTCTCTTCCTTCCTTCCCCGCCCACCCACCCCCCACCCCATTCACAATGAGATTTGCAGGGCAGGGAACTGAACCTTCTGTCTCAAAACACAATCACTATGTTCACAGTCAGAATAGTCTTCAAATAAACCTGTTGGACAAGAACTTGGCATTATGTGATTTCTGACCTTGTCCACCCAGTCCAACACTGGCACCTCCACATCGAACTGTTAACTTTGATTTCTCTGGACAGATGCTACCAGACCTTCCGAGTTCTCCAGCAATTTCACCCTTTGTTTCAGATTTCAAGCATCAACAATCCTTTATTTAATTTTAAAGCATTTGGGCTATTTGACTTTATTTGTCAAGGCATTGAATGCAAGAGGAGGCTAAGAAACAGGTTATAATGGTGCTGTATATCAACTTAGTTCAGCCACAGGTGTAGGACTGTGTGTCGTTCTGGTCGCCACAAAACAGGAAGGGCATGATTGCTCTGAAGAGGGTGAGGAAGAGATTTACCAAAATGTTGTCTGGGCTGAAGTAATTGTTTTGAAGAGTGCCGAGACAAGCTAGAGTTGTTTTCCTTGCAGCAGAGAAACCTGATGGTAGACCTGACTGCGGTGGTAAGAGATATACAGTTGGGAAGACATGGAGAAATGTTTCCCCTCAGTAGTGCGGTCAATACTTTGAATGAAAGGAGCTGAAGGTTTAGGATGAATTTGAGAGGGTGGTGAGTAGTTGGAACTTGCTGCTTAAAAACTTCACGGAAACCAGGACCCACATGATATTGAAAAGCCCCAAAAACCCCCACCCCTACTCATTCCCATTGATTGGGAGGCTAGCCACGCCATCATTCACACCCATTGGTGAGAGGACCGGCCACACACGCTTGCTCCACCAGCACCCATGTTTCTTATTGGTCCAGAGCTGCTGTCAATCAGCCAAGTTCCATTCCGTGCTGAGGCATAAAAACAGAAGTTGCTGGAAAAGCTCAGCAGGTCTGGCAGCATCTGTGAAGAGAAAAATCCGGGTTAATGTTTGGGGTCCGGTGACCCTTTCTCAGAGCCGACGCATACCTAGTGCTAGTCCGGCGGTGGCATTCAGATGGCCAGAGATAAAAGGTACTGCAGATGCTGGAAAATCCGAGATAACAAGGTGTGGGGCTGGATGAACACAGCAGGCCAAGCAGCATCATAGGAGTAGGAAAGCTTGACGTTTCGGGCCTGGACCCTTCATCAGAAATTCAGATGGCCAAGTTGTTTTTGTTGCATGGTGAGGAACCCCTCGACAAAACGAGGAGAGAGAACGATTGAGCCGGTATGTGGATTATCTGGATTCCAAAATATACCGAGATGAAAAGACAGTAAACCCCGAATGAAAGCTACCTTTACCACGCGAATCTGGCCGCAGCTTGTCAAGATACTTCTCCCACAGTGCCCGAATTAACATCCGCCATCTTCACAACCATGGCACATTCGCAAAGCAGGAACGATTGGCACCATCGTTCATTCCCATTGTTTGGAGGACTTGCTGCTCGCGCTCCGTCCTGCAGCCTCAACCATCTCCCTGTTGGTCGAGAACAATCAATCAGCTGATTTGACAATTGCCTAATGCAGCTCTGTCTCCATTGTTCCAAATTGTTTTATTTGAAAGAATTATCCATCATTTTCTTGGCATGGGAGTGTGTATGAAGGGCATTTAGAACTTTGGAGGGCTAAGAGAAGAAAGTGTTCTATAGAAACTGCAGTATTCCAAAAGCGGCCGAATCAACGTAGCACTGCTACGTTGCAGCTTCAGGGATCCGGGTTTGATTCCAGCCTTGGGTGACTGTGTGCAAATTCTCCCCATGTCTACATGGATTTCCTCTGGGTGTTCTGGTTTCAACCCACAGCCTAAAGATGTGCAAATTACATGGATTGGCCATGCTAAATTGCCTGTAGTGTCCTGCGATGTGTGGGCTGGATGGATTACCCATGGGAAATGCAAGGTTGCAGGGACAGGGTAAGGGGTAGCTCTGGCTAGGATGTTCTTCTGAGGGGTGGTGTGGAGTTGATGGCCAAAGGCCTGTATCCACGTTGTAGATTTTGTGAATCAATGTCCTGTACAGTCAGAACATAACCTCCCAACTCCTACACTCAATGCACTGACCAATAAAGGCAAGTGTACCAACTCCCTTTTTCACTGTCCTGTCAACCTGCAACTCCAATTTCAAGGAACTATGAACTTGTGCTCTGAGGTCTCTTTACTTGGCAACATTCCCCAGGACGTTATGATTAAATGTATAAATCCTGCCCTGACTTACCCGACTAAAAGTGCAGGACCTTGCATTTTTCTAAATTAAAATCTATGTGCCACTCCTTGGTCAATCTGATCAAGGTCTGGTTGTACTCTGATGTAACTTTCTTGCCTGTCTGCTACACCACCAATTTTGATGTTACCTGAAAACTTACTAATCATACTTCCTATGTTCATATCCCCAATCATTTATATAAATGACAAAAAGCAGTGGACCCAGCATGAATCTGTGTAGCGCACTGATGGTCACAGGCCTGCAGTCCAAAAGGCAACCCTTGATCACCAACTTCTGTCTCCTGTTTTTCTCCACAGTTAAAAACTGATGCCAAGTTTTCATTTTAATGAAGCAGACTCACAAAGTACCTCACTTGCCATAGCATTGACATCTGAAGACTTCTGATGATTAGAGACACATTATAAATCAGGAGTGAGGCATCACCGAGCCTTTACTGACAGCTGCAGTAAAGAATTCCATGTATTCACTATGCCTCAGATAGGAAATCCCTCCTCAAGTTCGTCTTGAAAAGGTGACCTCCTATTTTGAGAATAATTCCCACCTTTTCCGTATCTTTGCTGCCAAGTTCCCTAATAATGTTGGAAGTATCAATGAGGTCGCCTTTCATTCTTCTGCATTCCGATGAACGTCTCCTCATATGATAGATCCTCAGTACAAGGGATGAACGAAGACATGTTGGCTCAGTGGCTAGGGACCCGGGTTCAATTCCACCCTTGGGCGACTGTCTGTCTGGAGTTTGCATGTTCTCACAGTGTCTGCATGGGTTACCTCTGGTTTCCTCCCACAGTCCAAAGATGTGCGGGGTACATTGATTGGCTACGCTAAAATTGCCTGTAGTGTTCAGGGATGTGTAGATCAGCAGTGTGGGTTTGGGTGGGGTGCTCTTGAGGGTCGGTGTGGACTTGTTGGGCTGAAGGGCTTATTTTTACACGGCAGTGGTTCTATTCTCTGGACTGCCTGCAATGCCAGTACATCTTAACTGAAACCAGGGGATGAAGACTGCTCGTAGTCTATCTTATGTCACCAGTCTAACTCGTGCCTTGTATGTTTCAGGAAGATTTCCATGTTTTAATGTTGCATTCCATTTGAAATAAAAACCAGCATTCCATTTGCCTTCCCGATTACTATTGAACTTGGCTGCTGGATTTTTGTGATGTATGCACAAGGACTGTCAAATCCATCTGTTCCGTTGCTTTCTGCAGTCTTTTCCTATTTAAATAATAGTCAGCCCTCCGATTATTCCTGCCTAACTGCATAATTTAACATTTTCTCACCTTAAATTGCATTAGAAAAGATTCTTTTCACACTTTCTTAACTTCTCTAAATTCTTCTGCAGAACCTGACTAGACAGTCCACTATAGCATGGTGGATCAGTGGTTAGCACAACTGTCTCACGACACCAGATACACGGGTTTGATTCCACTCTTGGATAACTGTCTGTGTAGCATTTGCATATTCTCCCTGTGTCTGCCTGGGTTTCCATCAGGTGCACTGGTTTACTCCCACAGCCCATAATGAGCTTTCTTTTGGGTAATGACTTAAGAGGTCTTAATGTGGTCAAGTGAGGTAGATGTCTTTGATCTATAAATTTCTGTGCCTCAGTCTTACTAGTTGGAACAGCCATTCCTTGTATTTTATGCTTTACTTTTCCAGGGATAACTGTGTACTCTTTTGTCCGCTGAATGCCTAAAAACTGCACTGATTGTGCTAATCCCTGTATCTTCGTTGGGCTCACTTCCCAGCCTCTGTCTCTGGTTTCCATTGGCCCATGAATCAAGGTGTCATCAACGTAACGTGCTGCATGAACGCCTGGTAGCAGCGGGCATGCCCCTAAATCTCTTGCTACTAGTCTGCGACATAAGGTTGGCTGTGTAGGTAACCTTGCGGTAGCCGACAGAATGTGCATTGATGAACTTTCCATGTAAAGGAAAACTGAGCTTGTGATTCCAGGCCTATAGGTATTGAGAAAAAAGGCATTTGCAAGGTCAAGAATGACACACCAGGTATCTGCCCCTGTGGCAAACTTACCACAACAGTGATCACATCAGACACAGCTACTGACAGTGCAGGACGATATTTGTTAAGTTGGCGGTAATCTACTGTCATTCACCAGCTTCCATCAAGCTTCTTTGCAAGCCATACAAGGCAGATACTGCATTTGTCACGATTCCCAAGGCTAACATGCCCTGTATAGTATCTCCAATTTCTTAATGTCCTCCCGGTATATGATACTGTTTCATCTAAAGAACCCGTGTGTGCACAGAGGAAAAATGAAAGGTTACCATTTTGCCTTGCCACCAGTAACTGTCACAGCTCGTATACCAAAAGAGAATTTTCCCAGTGGGGCTTGCAAGGTGGGACCATTTAACAAGTCCATACCAATAATATTTTCTGGTACATTTGATATCAATAGCAGAACTACTCGTGGGGGTCCATTCCCGAAGGCTAGTCTAAGATTTGTTGTAATTGTCAGTGTTACCACCCTACCAAATCCATTAATAGTCGTTTTGTGGCCTACATGTCTATATGGAATGCAACTTCTGCCCCATTGTCTCAATGAGTTACGTTATCTCATTGCACTTTGCCTTTCCTCCAATAAGTAGTGATAGTGACATGAGGCCTCGGGCCTCTGGTCATCACACCAGACGACTTTACAAAGATCCCAGAGTCCCAACCCCAGCTCTAAGCATTCAGCCTATTGAGCCAGTTTTACAGGAACAGGAGGAGGCCATTCAGCTTCTCGACCCTGTTACACAGAAACAGGAGTAGGTCATTCAGTGTCATGAGTCACTTATATAGGAACAGGAAGAGGCCATTCAGCTTCTCGAGCCTGTTACACACGAACAGGAGAGGACCATCCAGTTTCTTGAGTCAGTTAAAGAGGGACAGGATGAAACAATTCAGACTCTTGGGTATGATACACTGGAACAGTAGGGGGCCCTCAACCTCTCGAGCCTCGAACAGGAGATGGCATTTGGGCATCCCTATCCTGTTACATTGGAACAGGAAGAAGGTGGTCAGCATCACAAGTCTGTTACACAGGAACAGTCAGAGGTCATTTAGCTGCTTGTGTCTGTTACAGAGGGACAGAAGGAAGCCATTCAGGCCTTCAAGTATGATACACAGGAACAGGAAGAGAGCATTCAGCCAGTCAAGCCTGTATCACAGGAACAGGAGGAGGCCATTCAGCCTGTTGTGTCTTCTGCACAGGAACAGGAGGACGCCATTCAGCCTGGAGCTTTTAAGACGGGAACAGGAGGAAGCCAATCAGCCTCTCAACTCTGATACACAGAAACAGCAGGAGGCCATTCAGCCACTCAGCCACTCAGCCATTCAGGTCTTCTACACAGGAACAGGAGAGGGCCATTCAGCCTCTTGAGCCTCTTGCAGTGGAACAGGAGGAAGCCAGTCAGCCATATGAGTCTGTTTCACAGAAACAGAAGGAGGCCACTCAGCCTTTTGAGCCTGTTACATGAAAGAGGAGGAGGCCATTCAGCCACTCGATTCGGTTAATTGGAGAACACAAGGAGGCCATTCAGCCTCTTATGTCGCTTACACCCGAACAGGAAGAGGCCATTCATTTTCACGAGTATGTCACATATGAACAGGAGGAAGCCATTCAGCCTCTTGAGCCTGTTTCTTACAAATAGGAGGAGGCCATTCAGCCTCTTGAACAAGTTAGACAGGAACAGGAGGAGGTCATCTGCTTCTTGAGCCTGTTACACTGGAATAGAAGAAGGTAATTCAACCATTCCAGTCTGTGACACAGGAACAGTAGGTGTTCAGCCTCTTGAATCAGTTAATAGGGGAAGAGGTGGAGGCCATTAAGCATCTTGAGCCTGCTACATTAGAATAGGAGGAGGGCATTCAGCCGATAAAGCCTGTTTCACAGGAACAAGAGGTGGCCCTTCAGCCTCTTGAGCCTTTTACGCAGGAACAGGAGAAGGCCATTCACCCTCTCAGGTTTGTAAAACAGGAACAGAATGATGCCAGTCAGCCTCTCTAGTCTGTTACAGGGGCACAGGAGGCGACCAGTCAGCATTTCGACCCCGTTACACAGCAACAGGAGGAGGCCAATCAGAGTCTGTTATACAGGAAGAGGAGGAGGCCATTCAGCCAATTAGCTCTGGTCATACGGGAACAGAGGAGGCCATTCAGCCTCAGGAATCTGTTGCAGCAGAACAGGAGGAATCCATTCAACCTCTCGATCCTGTTTCACAGAAACAGGAGAAGTCCATTCACACTCTTGAGCCTGTTACACAGGGATGGAGGAGGCCATTCTTCTCATTCGCCTCGTGTTAAACTATAATAGAAGTAAGTCATTCAGCCATTCAAGTCTGTGACACAGGAAAGGTTTAGAAGAATATAGGCCAAGTACTGCAAAATGGGGTTAGTGTGGATGGACATTTTTGTCAGCATGGATCAGTTTGGTCTGAAGGGCCAATCTCCGTGCTGTAGGACTCTATGTCTCTTTAAGAGGAGGTGGCTATTCAGCCTGCACATCTGATACACAGGAACAAGAGGAGGCCATTCAGCTGCTCAAGCCTGTTACATGGATAGTAGTAGGCCATTCAGCCACTTGAGTCTGTTAATACGGGAACAGGAGGAAACCGTTCAACCTCACGAGTCTGAAACACAGGAACAGGAGGAGGTGATTCA
>JAHRHZ010000163.1:1519552-1538895 GCA_024137785.1 Ginglymostoma cirratum
ATTCATTCTTTTGAGTGTTTTACACAGGAAGTGGAGGAGGTCATTCAACCTCATGTATCTGTTATGCAGGAACAGTAAGAGTCATTCAGCCTCTCGAGCCTGTTACAGGGGAACAGGAGGAGGCCAGGCAGCATCTTGACCTTGTTACAGGGGAACAGGAGGAGGCCATTCAGCCTCATGAGTCTAATACAGCTAATAGAAGAGGCCCTTAAGCTTTTTGACACTGTTATATCGGAACAGTGGGAGGTCATTCAACTTCTCAAGTCCATAATACCGGATTCAGCCTCTCGGGTCTGTTAATACCGGCACAGGAGGAGGCCATTCAGCTGCTCGAGCGTGTTACAGGGGAACAGAAGGAAGACATTCTGCCTCTCGCGATTACCAGACTGTAACAGAATGAGGCCATGCAGCCTAACAAAACTGTTGCACAGGACGTTCAGCCTCATGAGTCTGTTACAGGGGAGGAGGAGGAGGCCATTCTGCCTCTGAAGCCTGTTAGAGTGGAACAGGAATTGGCCATTAAGCATTTTGAGCCTGTTACATGAAATAACATCAATCTGGTTAATTAGGGAACATAAAGAAGTCATTCAGCCTCTTGTGTCTATGCTCCAGGAACAGGAGAACGCCATTCATCCTCGAGTGTGTTAGAAAGGCCAGAACAGCCAGAGGCCTTTCAGCCTTTCAAGCTCTTACACAGGAACAGGAGGAAGTCATGCAGCCTCTCGATACAGAAACAGGAGGTGAAGCAGCCTCAGGAGTCTGTTGCAGCAGAATGAAAGAAAGCCATTCAGCATCTTGGGATTTTTATAAAAGGAACAGGATGTGGCCATTCAGCCTCTTGAGACTGTTACACAGGAATAGGAGGTAGCCGTTTAGCCCCTCGAGCCTCTTACACAGATAGCAAGAGGCGATTCAGCCACTTGAGTCTGTTACATAGGAAGTGGTGGAGTCCATCCAGCCTCACGGGTCTTTGACGCTGGAACAGGAGGAAGCCGTTCAGTTGCTCAATCCTGTTACACAGAAAGAGGTGGAGGTCAGTCAGCCTTGAGTTTCTTACACAGAAGCAGGAGGAACCCATACACCCTCTTGAGTCTCTCACACAGGAACAGGAGGAGGCCACTCAGCCTCACGACCCTGTTACACAGGTATAGAAGGAGCCCAAACAGTGTCACAAGCCTGACATGCAGGACTGGTAGGAGGCCATTCAGCCTCTCGAGCCTGTTAAAGGGAAACAGGAGGAGGCCAGTCAGCATCTCATCCATGTTACTCAGTAACAGGAGGAGGCTATTCAGTCTCACTAATCTGTTATCAAGGAACAGGAGAAGGTCTGTCAGCTTACTGAGACTGTTACACCGTAACAGAAGGTGGTCATTCAGATCTTCGCATCTGTAAGACAGGAACGGGAGGAGGCCATTCAGCTTCTCAAACCTGTTATTTGGACAGAAGGAGGCCATTCTGCCACACAAGTCTGTTAATATGGGAGCAGGAGGAGACCATTTAGCCTGTTGCATCTATTAGACAGGCACATGAAGAGGTCAGTCAACCTCGGATCTCTGACGCTGGAGCAGAATAAGCCTATTCACGCTCTCAAGTCTCTTACACAGGAATGGGAAGAGACATTCAGCCTCTCGGATCTGTTAACACAGGAACAGGAGGAGGTCATTAAGCCGCTCGCACCTGTTATACAGGAAACGGTGGAGTCCGATCAGCATATTGGGTCTGTGATTCAGGAGCAGGAAGATGCCATTCAGCCTCTTAAGACTGTTACAGGGTTACAGGAGGAGCACATTCAGCCTCTCAACCCTGTTATGCAGGGACAAGAGTAGACTATTCAGCCCTTCGACCCTGTTTCAGGGGAGCAGGAGGAGGTTATTCAGCTTTGCGAATCTGACGCAGAACAGGAGGAATCTTTCCGGCCCCTCGAGCCTGTTTCACAGGAACAGATGGAGGCCAATAAGACTCTTGAGCAGAGGAATGGAAGAGGCCAGTCTGCCACTTGATCCTGTTACACTGAAACAGGAGAAGGTCATTCAACCATTCGCGTCTGTGACACAGGAACAAGAGGTCGCCATTCAGACTCTTGAGTCAGTTAATTGGGGAACAAGAGGAAGGCAGTTAGTCTTGCAGGCCTGATACACAAGAACAGGAGGAGGCCATTGATTTTCTCAAGTGTTTTACACAGAAACTGGAGGAGGCCATTCAGCCTCTCGTCCCTGTTCCATAGGAACAGGAGGAGGCTATTCAGCATCTCAAGCCTTTTACACGGTAACAGGATGAGGCCTTTCAGCCTCTTGAGACTGTTACACAGGAATAGGAGGAGGCCATTCAGCCTCTCGAGCCTGTTGCACAGATAGGAGGAGGCTATTCAGCCACTTGAGTCTGCTACGCAGGAAATGGTGGAGTCCATCCAGCCTCACGGGTCTCTGATGGAGGAACAGAAGGAGGCTATTTAGCCTCTTGATCCTGTTACCCAGGAAGAGGTGGAGGTCAGTCAGCTTTGAGTATCTTACGCAGAAGCAGGACAAGCCTGTTCAGTCTCTTGAGTCTCTTGCACAGGAAAAGGAGGAGACCTTTCAGCCTCTTGGATCTGTTACAAGGCTACAGGAGCAGGCCATTCAGCCTTGTGACCCTGTTACATAGGTACAACAGGGACCCATTCAGTGCCATGAGTCTGATATACAGAAACAGGAGGAGGCCTTTCAGCCGTTTGAGTCTGTTAATACGGGAACAGGAGGATGCCATTGAGCTTCATGAGTCTGATATGCAGGAACAGGAGGTGATTCAGCCTTGCTAGTCTGTTTCAGCAGAACAGGAGGAATCCATTCAACCCCTCAAGCCTGTTTCACAGGAACAAGAAGAGACCGTTCAGACTCTTGAGCCGAGTGTAGAGGATATTATTCTGCCACTTGAGCCCATTAATCTGGAACAGCAGAAGGTCATTCAGCCATTTGAGTCTGTGTCACAGGAACAAGAGGTGGCCGTTCATTCACTTGAGTGTTTTACACAGGAACGTGAGGAGACCTGTCAGCCTCATCTGTCTGTTATACAGGAATATTAAGAGGCCATTCAGTCTCTCGAGCATGCTATACCGAAACATGAGGAGGCCCTTCATCCTCTCCAGCCTTAAACAAGGAAACAGAAAGAGGACATTCAACCTCTCAAGTTGGTTATGCAGTAGCAGGAGGAGGGTATTCAGCTGCTCAAGCCTTTCACAGGAAAATGATGAGGCCATTTAGCCTTTCAAGCCTGTTACACAGGAACAGGAGGAGGTCATTCAGCCTCTGGGATCTGTAACAAGGGACCATGCAGCCTATTGACCCAATTACTCAGGAATGTGAGGAGACCATTGAGCATCAGGAGTCTATTATACGTGAACAGTAGGAGGCCATTCAGCATCATGACCCTGTTATGCAGGTAGAGGAGTGGGCCATTCATTGTCATGAGTCTGATATACAAGAACAGGAGGAGACCACTCAGACTCTTGCTTGAGCTTTTAATACAGGCACAGGACGTGCCCCTTCAACCTCGCCAGCCCGATAGCAGGTGAACAGAAAGAGGCCATTCAGCTTCTGGACTTTGTTACAAGAATAGGAGGACAACATTCAGCAGCTCGAGCCTCTTTCACAGGAAAAGGAGGAGGCCATTCAGCCTCTCGAGTCTGTTACATAGGTACAAAAGTAGGCCATTCAGAATCATGAGTTTGATATAAAGGAACTGGAGGAGGTCATTCAGCCTCTCGAGCCTTTTACTCAGGAGAGGAGGAGGCCGCTCTGCCTCTTGGTGCTGTTACAGGGGAACAAGACAAAGTCATTCAGCCTCTTGATCCTTTTAGACAAGAAGAGGAGGACACCAGCCTGATACACAGGAGCAGGAGGAGGACGTTCAGCTGCGTGAACCTCTTTTCGTAGGAACAAGAGGTCATTCAGCCTTTTGAACTAGTTACACAGGCAAAGTAGAGGGCATTCAACCTCTCAAACCTGTTTCATGGAAACAGGAGGAGGCCATTCAGCCTCTCGGATCTGTCACACAGGAACAGGAAGAGCCCATTCAGATTCTGCAGCCTGTTACAGGGCTAGTGGAAAAGGTCATTTAACCTCTCAAGTCCATTATACAGGAACGGGGGAAGGACATTCAGTGAGTCGAGCCTGTTTCACAGCAACAGGTAGAGGACATTCTGCATCCAGACTTTTACACAGGAACAGTCGTGACCATTCAACCTCTTGACCCTCTTACAGTGGAAATGGAGGAGGTGATTTAATTTTTTGAGTCAGTTACACAGGAACTGGAGAAGGCCATTCAGACACTCGAGTCTGTTTTGAAAGAGTTAATATGGGAAAAGGAGGAGGCCATTTAGCCTCTCACATCTGTTACACAGGAAGAGGAGGAAGTCAGTCAGCCTTGAGTCTCATATGCAGTAGCAGGAGGAGGCCATTCTGACTCTCGGCTATGTTACAGAGGAATAGGTGAAGATCATTCAGCCTTTTGAGTCAGTTACACAGGAACATGACGAGGGTATTCAGTCGCTCGAACCTGTCATACAGAAACAGAAGAAGGCCATTCAAACTCTCAAGACTTTACACAGGAACAGATTGAGCCCTTTCAGCTTCTCCAGCCTGATACAGGGAAAAAGAAAGAGGTCATTCAGCCTCCCAACTGTGTTACACAAGAACAGGAGAACAACAGTCAGCTAGCTGCTCAAGCTTCTTGGAAGAGGTCATTCAGCCTTTTGAGTCTTTCACACAGGAATAGAAAGGCCATTTAGCCTCTGGAATCTGTAACAGGGGAACAGCGCGGTTAGACCATGCAGTCTTTCGATGCTGTTACGCAGGAACATGAGGAGGCCATTGAACATCAGGAATCTATCATACAGGAAAAGGAGGAGGCCATTCAACTTCTCAAGTCCTTAACAGGGGTAGAGCTGTGGCTATTCAGCCTCATGACTCTGTTACACGGGTACAGAAGTAAAGCTATTCAGTGTCACGAGTCTGACATGCAGGAACCATAGGAGGCCAATCAGACTCTTGGATCTGTTGCAGGGGTACAGGAGGTGGCTATTCAACACAATACAATACCATATGCTTCTATTGTCATGTGTGCCCCATTGTAGGTGTAAAAGCCTTGAAAGCCCGAATGGTCACCTCCTGTACCTGTGAAAGAGGCTCGAGTGGCTGAATGTAGTCCTCCTGTTCTTGTGCAACAGAGTCAAGGGGGTGAATGGCCTCTTTCCTTTTCCTTGTGTTGGGCTGGAGAGGTTGAAGGGTCTCTTTCTGTTCCTGTGTAAAGTGAAAAACCTTTACAATGTCTGCCTTCTTATGATGCCATCTTAGGTACAAGTACCTAGGTACAATTCTTGGATACAGCAGAGAGATAAAAGCAGTTTCTTAATTACATAGTTGAAAATAAGTTAAAAGTAGGAATATATTAAGAGGTATATTAAGGGGGCAAACATTACAGTGTTCTAAGGAGATAAGGATTTTTCCCTCACACCAGTCTCTGTCCTAGACTCGCTGCCTGCACGCTGCTATGGGAGCTGCTTTCGATGTGATGCTGCGGGGATTCTGCTCCATGCTGCCCTGGGCTCGCAGCCCACATGCTGTTCCAGGGGTCACTGCTCACTATGTTCTGGGGCTCATGGTTTATGCCTGCAGGCCCTGAGTGCAAGGCCATGCTGCTCGCTCTGGCCCTTAGTGGGTCTTGGCCCGTGCACGTGCTGGTTCTCCACAGGTATTGGCCTGTGCACGCTTCGGTTCTCCAGAAGTCTAGGCCCACTTTCTCCAGCCTGCTGTGGGTCAGAGCCTTGTGACCCTGCTACACAGGTACAGGAGTAGAGCATTCAGTGTCACAAGCCTGATATGGAGATACAGGAGGAGGTCATTCAGTTTCTTACATCTTTTTCTCAGGAACAGGATGAGGCCATTCTGCTTCTCGCCTGTGTTAAAGGAGAATAGGAGGTGATCATGTAGCCTTTCTAGTCAGTTACACAGGAACATGAAGAGAGCATCAGCCTCTCGAGCCTCTCGTGCAGAAACAGAATGCGGCCATTCAGACTCTTGAGCCTTTTACACAGAAATGGAAAGAGACCCTTCAACCTCTCCAGCCTGATACAGGGAAACAGAAAGAGGCCATTCAGCCCCTTAACTCTGTTGAGCCTTTTACACAAGAAAAGAGAAGGCCATTCATCCTCTCGAACTCGTTACAGAGAAGGAGGAGGAGGTCACTCAGCCTTTTCAGTCTGTTACGCAGGAATAGGATGAGGACATTTGGCCTCTCAAGGCTGTTACACAGGTACAGGAGGAGACCATTCAGCCTTGAGTAATTTACACTGGAACAGGAGGAGGTCATTCTATCTCCCCTCTGTTACAGGGGGACAAGAGGAAAGGACAATTCAGGCTCTCGACCCACTCACACAGGAACAGGGGGCCGCCATTCAGCCTCTTGAACCTCTTACACAGCAACAGGGGAGATAATTCTGCTACTTGGCCCTTTGCAGTGAAAAGGCAGGAGGTCATTCAACCATTCTAGTCAGTTACACAGGTACAGGAGGTGTTCACTCACCTCTTGAGACAAGTTATACAGAAACAGCTGAAGGCCATTCAGCCTCTCGAGACTTTTACACAGGATCAAAAGGAGGCCATTCATCCTGTTACATCAGAAGAGGAGTAGGCCATTAGTGTCATTACTCTATTGTACAGAAACAGGAGGAGGTCATTCAGCCTTTCACGTCTGTTACACTGTAACAGGGAGAGGCCGTTCAGCCTCGAGACTTTACACAGGAAGAACAGGAGGCCATTCAGCCTCCTGAGGGTGTTATATAGGAACAGGGGGAGGCCATTGAGTATCATGAGTCTTTTGTACACAAACAGGTGGAGCCATTTCAGCGTTTTGACACTCTAACACAGGAACATTCAGCCTCTTAAATCTGTTACGACAGATCAGGAGAAGTTCATTCAGTTTTTCCAGTCAGTTACACAGGAACAGGACGAGACCGTTCAGCCTCTCGAGCCCATTGTATAGAAAAGGCATGCAGAAACAAGAGGAGGCTTTTCAGCTGCTCGAGTTTGTTAAATGCATACAGGGAAAATCTATTCAGCCTCACGACCCTGTTACACAGGTACAGGAGTGGGCATTTGAGTGTCATGAATCTGATATACTGGAAGAAAAGGAGACCATTCAGACTCTTATGCCTTTTTCTCAGAAACAGGAGGAAGCCATTCTGCTTCTTGACCAAATTAAAGGGGAACAGGTGGAGATCATGCAGCCTTTCGAGTCACTTACACAGGAACACGAAGAGGCCATTCAGCCTGTCGAGCATGTCATTCGGAAATAGAAGGAATCCATTCAGACTCTTAAGTCCTTTAGACAGGAACAGGAGGAGCCTCTTCAGCCTCTCTGGCCTGTTACACAGAAACGGAAAGAGGCCATTCAGCCTCCCGACTGTGTTACACAAGAACAGGAGAGCAACATACAGGCGCTCGGGCGTCTTTGACAGGACCAGATTGAGGCCAGTTAACCTCTCGCATCTGTTACACAGTAACAGGCGTAGGCGATTCAGTGTCATGCGTGTGATATGCAGGAACAGGAGTAGGACCTTCAGCCTCTCGAGCCTTTTTCTCAGGAACAGAAGGGCCATTCTGCTTCTCAACCGTATTACAGGGGAATAGGAGGAGATCATTCAGCGTTTTGAGTTAGTTACACAGGAACGTAAAGAGGCCATTCAGCCTGTCGAGTCAGTTATGCAAGAAATGGTTGAGGACATTCAAACTCTTGAGCATTTTACACAGAAACAGTAAGAGGCCCTTCAGCCTCACCAGCCTATACAGGGAAACAGAAAGAGGCTATTCAGCCTCTTGATTGCAATACACAAGAACAGGAGAATAACATTCAGCTGCTCTAGCCTCTTTCACAGGAACAGGGGAGGCTGTTCGGCATTTTGAGTCTGTCTCAGGGAAACAGGAGGAAGCCCATCAGCCACATGATCCTTTTACACAAGCACAGGTGGAGGCCATTCAGCTTCTCGAATCTGTCATGCAGAAACAGGAGGAGACCATTTAACCTGCTAACTCTCTTGTAGAGGAACAGGAGGAATTCATTCATTTTTTGGAATCAGTTACACAGGAAAAGCATGAGTCCATTCAGCCTCTCAAGTCTGTTATACAGGCAAAGGGGGAGACCATATAGCTTCCTAACCCCCTTATAGAGGAACAGCAGGCGGTCATTCAGTTTTTTGAATCAGGTACGCAGGAGTAAGAGGAGTTCATTCACCTTTTAGAACCTTTTACACAGGAACGGCAGGAGGCCATTCAGCCTGTCCAGCCTCTTACAGCAAAACAGGAAGGGGTGATTCAGCCTTTCGAACCTGTTACAGAAGTACAGGTGGCATCCATTCAGCCTCTGTGTCTGTTACACAGGAATAGGAGGAGGACATTCAGCCTCTTGAGCCTCTTACACAGGAGCAGGATAAGTCCATGCAGCCCCTTGAGACTTTTACATAGGCATAGGAGGGTGCTGTTCAGTGTAATGAGTCTGTTACACAGGAACAGGAGGAGGCCATTCAGCCTGTCCATCCACTTACAGCAAAACCGGAAGAGGCGATTCAACCTCTCGAATCTGTCACAGAGAAAAAGGCTGAGGACATTCAGCCTGTCAAACCATTCAGCTTTTCAGGTCTGTCGCACAGGAACAGAAGGAGACCTGGCAGTCTCTTGATTCTGTTACATAGCAACATGATAAGACCATTCTGACTCTTGATCCAGTTATACAGGAACAGGAGGAGATCATTCAGCCTCGTAACCCTCTTAGTGCAGAACAGCAAGAGGTCATTCAGATTTTCAAATCAGTTCCACAAGAACAGGGGGCGTCCATTCAGCCTCTAGAGCTTTTACACATAAACAGTAGGTGAGCATTCAGCCTCTCAGCCCTCTTTCAGCAGAACAGGAGGAAGCCATTCCGTTTTTCAAACCAGTTCCACAGGAAAAGGAGGAGGCCATTCAGTGTCCCGAGTCTTTTACACAGGAACGGGAGAAGGCCATTTAACTGCATGAATCTTCTGCACAGAATAACGCAGAAGCCATTCAGCCTGTCAAGACATTTTAACAGGAAAACAAGGATGTCATTCAGCCTCTCGACGTGTTATGGGGAACAAGAAGAGGTCCTTCAGCCTTTTGAGTCAGTACGACAGGAAGAGGAAGAGCCTATTCAGCTTCCCCATTCAGTTACAGGCGAATTGGAAGAAGATATTCAGCTTCTCAAGCCGGTTACATAGGAACAGGAAGTAGCCAATCAACTGCTCAATCCTGTTACACGGGTACAGGAGGAGGCAAGATAACAAGCATGGGGCTGGATGAACACAGCAGGTCAAGCAGCATCATAGGAGCAGGAAAACTTGACGTTTCAGGCCTAAACCCTTCATCAGAAATCAGGAGGAGGCAATCCAACCTTAAGACTTTTGCACAGGACCAGCCGGAGGTTATACAGCCTCATGGAACTGTCAGACATTAAAAGGAGGTGCCCATTCAGCCTCTTGACCCTGTTATACCAGAACAGGAGTAGGTCATTCAAAATCACGAACGTTACACAGGAACAGGAGGAGGTCATTCTGACTTTCGAGTCAGTTACAGAGGAAGAGGACTGGTAATTTAGTCTCTCCAGCCTGTTACAGTGGAACAGGAAAAAGCCACTCAGCACCTTGAGTCTGTCACAGGGAAACAGGAGGAAGCCTGTCAGCCTCATGATCCTGTTACACAGGAAAAGGAGGAAGCCATTCTTCCTCTCAGGTCTGTCATACAGAAACAGGAGGAGACCATTTAGCCTCCTAAGCCCTTTATAGAGGAACAGCAGGAGGTCTTTCAGTTTTTTTTGAATCAGGTACACAGGAATAAGAGGAGTTCATTCACTTTTTAGAACCTTTTACACAGGAACGGGAAGAGGCCATTCAGCCTGTCCAGCCTCTTACAGCAAAACAGGAGGAGGAAAATCAGCCTCTCAAGACTCTTTCCAGCGGCTGGATCACCCCTTCTTGTTTGGCTGTGTCTGTTACACCAGAAAGTCTGAGGATATTTCACTTTCCATCTGTCACACAGGAACAGGAGGAGGCCATTCAGCCTCTTGGCTCCGTAACAGAAGAAGAGCAGAGGTGATTTTTGCTCGAGCCTCCAAGACAGGAACAAAAGGCGGGCATTCGTGTTCTTGAATCTGTCACAGGGATACAGGAGGAGGCCTGTCAGCCTCTTTACCCTGTTAGTCAGGAACAGGAGGAGGCCATTCACCCTCTCAAGACTTTTACAGGGGAACAGGAAGAGTTTGTTCAGCCTGCTGAGTCAGTTATTCAGGAAGAGGAAGAGGCCATTCAGCCTCTTTAACCTGGTACAGGGCAACAGGAAAACGCCATTCAGTCTCTTGAGACTGTTGCACAAGATAAGGCTGAGGACTTTCTGCCTCTTACAGGAGCAGGAGGAGTCCACGCAGCCTTTCGAGACATTTACACAAGAACAGAAGGATGATGTTCAGTATCAGGAGTCTCTTATACCAGAACTGGAGGAGGCCATTCATTCTAGGAAGCCTCTTACAGATGAACGGGAGGAGTCCATACAGACTCTCATGTCTATTTCAAAGGAACCAGAGGCAGGGGACCATTCAAACTCTGAACCATGTTACACAGGAACAAGAGGAGACCATTATGTCTTTTGACCCTTTAACAGTGGAACAGGAGGAGGCCATTCAGCTTTTCAAATCAGTTACAAAGCAACAGGAGGAGTTTATTCAACCTCTCAAGTCTGTTATACAGAAACAAGAGGAGGTCATTCAGCCTGTAGAGATATTTACACAGCAACAGGTGAGCACCTGTCAGTCTCTCAACCCTGCTGCACCAAAACAGGAGTAGGATGTTTAGTATCACAAGTTTATTATACAGGAACAGGAAGATGTTGTTCAGCCTTTCGAGTCAGGTACAGTGGAACAGGAAGAGGCCATTCACCCTTTTGAGTGTTTTTCGGAGGATATGGATGTGGGCATTCAGCCTCTTGACCCTGTTATACAGGCACAAAAAGAGGCCATATATCCTCGAGCTTTTACATAGGAACAGGAGGAGGCCATTCAACCTCTCTACCCTGTTACAGGGGAACAGGAGGAGGCCATTCAGCTAATCAAGGCTGTTACAGGAGAACAGAAGGTAGTCATTCAGCATTTCGAGTCAGTTAGACAGGAATAGAAAGAGGTATTTTAGCCTCTCGATTCTGTTACACGGAAACAAGAGAAAGCCATTTAGCCTCTCAAAGATTTTGCACAGGAACTGGAAGAGGCCATTCAGCCCCTCAAGCCTTCTACACAGGAAAAGGAAGAGTTTATTCAGCCTCTTGAGGAGACCCTTTAGCCTCTCAACAACATTACATAGGAACAGGAGAAGGCCATTGTGCATCATGAGTTTGTAAAACAGGAACAGGAGTAGGCCATTCAGCCTCTTAAGCCTTTTACACAGGAACAGTAGGAGACCATTCAGCCTCTCGACCCTCTTACAGCAGAACAGGAGGAGGCCATGCAGTCTCTCGAGTGTGTTGCACAGGAATGGGAGAAGTTGTTTCAGCGGCAGGAGTCCAGAAGGAGGCGCGAGGGCAGCCTGGGAAGATAAGCTTCTCCTTTAAAAACTTACCTTGTGAATAGGCGGAGTGCACGCTGAGCAGGAGCAGACACGGGACGACTGAGTAACTGAGGTAATATATTTGGGCGGTTGCTTTACCCGAAACATGACTTAGGTAGTGTCTCCCACCCATCCTCCTCCTCTAACCAAAAAGGTTCTGAGCGCCGATTTGGTAAGTTAATAGTGCTTTTTTCCAATAGTCTGTTTTGTAGAATTCAGAACAATGGCAATGGATATTAGGGCAGTTACATGCTCCTCCTGTAGAATGTGGGAGGTAAGGGTCACCACTAGTGTCCTTGCTGACTTCATCTGCGGGAAGTGCACCCAACTCCAATTCCTCAGAAACCGCATTAGGGAACTGGAGCTGGAGCTGGATGAACTTCAGATCATTCGGGAGGTTGAGGGGGTGATTGAGAGGAGTTACAGGGAGGTAGTCACACCTCAGGTACAGGAAAAAGGTAGGTGGGTTACAGTCAGGGGACGGAAAGGGAACAGGCAGACAGTGCATGTATCCCCTGTGGCCATTCCCCTCAATAACATGTATACCATTTTGGATACTGTTGAGGGGGACAACTTACCACGGGTAAGCCATGGGGTACAAGTGTCTGGCGCAGAGTCTGTCCCTGTTGCTCAGAAGGGAAGGGGGGAGAGGAGGAGAGCATTAGTCATTGGGGACTCCATAGTTAGGGGGACAGATAGGAGATTCTGCGGGAACGAGAGAGACTCACGGTTGGTGTGTTGCCTCCCAGGTGCCAGGGTCCGTGATGTCTTAGATCGTGTTTTCAGGATCCTTAAGGTGGAGGGCGAGCAGCCCCAAGTCATGGTCCACATAGGCACCAACGACATAGGTAGGAAAAGGGATGGAGATGTAAGGCAGAAATTCAAGGAGCTAGGGTGGAAGCTTAGAGCTAGAACAAACAGAGTCGTTATCTCTGGTTTGTTACCTGTGCCACGTGCTAGTGAGGTGAGGAATAGGGAGAGAAAGCAGTTGAACACGTGGCTACAGGGATGGTGCAGGAGGGAGGGATTCAGATACCTGGATAATTGGGGCTCATTCTGGCGTAGGTGGGACCTCTTTAAACAGGATGGTCTGCACCTGAACCAGAGAGGTACCAATATCCTTGGGGGGAAATTTGCTAATGCTCTTTGGGAGGGTTTAAACTAATTCAGCAGGGGGATGGGAACCTGACTTGTAGCTCCAGTGTACAGGAAGTTGAGAGTAGTGAGGTCATGAATAAGGTTTCAAGGTCATAGGAGTGTACCAGCAGGAGGAAGGTGGTTTGAAGTGTATCTACTTCAACGCCAGGAGCATCTGGAATAAGGTGGGTGAACTTGCAGCGTGGGTTGGTACCTGGGACTTTGATGTTGTGGCCATTTCGCCATTTCGGAGACATGGCTAGAGCAGGGACAGGAATGGTTGTTGCAGTTTCCTGGGTTTAGATGTCTCAGTAAGATCAGGGAAGGTGGTAAAAGAGGGAAGGTGTGGCATTGTTAGTCAAGGACAGTATTACAGTGGTAGAAAGGATGTTTGATGAGGACTCATCCACTGAGGTAGTATGCGCTGAGGTTAGAAACAGGAAAGGAGAGGTCACCCTGTTGGGAGTTTTCTATAGGCCTGTGAATAGTTCCAGAGATGTAGAGGAAAGGAGAGCAAAGATGATTTTTGATAGGAGCGAAAGTAACAGGGAAGTTGTTATGGGGGACTTTAACTTTCCAAATATTGACTGGAAACGCTATAGTTCAAGTGCTTTAGATGGGTGAGTTTTTGTCCAATGTGTGCAGGAGGGTTTCCTGACACAGTATGTAGATAGGCCAACAAGAGGCGATGCCACATTGGATTTGGTACTGGGTAATGAACCAAGCCAGGTGTTAGATTTGGAGGTAAGTGAGCACTTTGCTGATAGTGACCACAATTCGGTTACATTTACTTGAGCAATGGAAAGGGATGTGTATATACCGCAGGGCAAGAGTTATAGCTGGGGGAAAGGCAATTATGAGGCGATTAGGCAAGACTTAGGATGCGTAGGATGGGGAAGGAAACTGCAGGGGCTGGGAACAATTGAAATGTGGAGCTTGTTCAAGGAACAGCTACTGCGTGTCCTTGATAAGTATGTACCTGTCAGGCAGGGAGGAAGTAGTCGAGCGAGGGAACCGTGGTTTACTAAAGAAGTTGAATCTCTTGTCAAGAGGAAGAAGGAGGCTTGCGTAAAGATGAGGCATGAAGGCTCAGTTTGGGTGCTTGAGAGTTACAAGCTAGCCAGAAAGGACCTAAAGAGAGAGCTAAGAAGAGCCAGGAGGGGACATGAGAAGTCTTTGGCAGGTAGGATCAAGGAAAACCCTAAAGCTTTCTACAGGCATGTCAGGAATAAAAGAATGACGAGAGTAAGATTCGGGCCAGTCAAGGACAGTAGTGGGAAGTTGTGCGTGGAGTCCGAAGAGATAGGAGAGGCGCTAAATGAGTATTTTTCATCAGTATTCACACATGAAAAAGACAATGTTGTCGAGGAGAATACTGAGATACAGGCTATTAGACTAGACGGGATTGAGGTTCATAAGGAGGAGGTGTTAGCAATTCTGGAAAGTGTGAGAATAGATAAGTCCCCTGGGCCGGATGGGATCTATCCTAGGATTCTCTGGGAAGCTAGGGAGGAGATTGCAGAGCCTTTGGCTTTGATCTTTATGTCGTCATTGTCTACAAGAATAGTGCCAGAAGACTGGAGGATAGCAAATGTTGTCCCCTTGTTCAAGAAGGGGAGTAGAGACAACCCTGGTAATTATAGACCAGTGAGCCTTACTTCGGTTGTGGGTAAAGTGTTGGAAAGGATTATAAGAGATAGGATTTATAATCATCTAGAAAGGAATAATTTGTTTAGGGATAGTCAACACGGTTTTGTGAAGGGTAGGTCGTGCCTCACAAACCTTATTGAGTTCTTTGAGAAGGTGACTAAACAGATGGATGAGGGTAAAGCGGTTGATGTGGTATATATGGATTTCAGTAAAGCGTTTGATAAGGTTCCGCACGCTAGGCTATTGCAGAAAATTTGGAAGCATGGGATTGAGGGTGATTTAGTGGTTTTGATCAGAAATTGGCTAGCTGTAAGATGACAGAGGGTGGTGGTTGATGGGAAATGTTCATCCTGGAGTTCAGTTCCTAGTGATGTACCACAAGGATCTGTTTTGGAGCCATTGCTGTTTGTCATTTTTATATGACCCGGATGAGGGCGTAGAAGGATAGATTAGTAAATTTGCAGATGGCACTAAAGTCAGTGGAGTTGTGGATAGTGTGGAAGGATGTTGCAGGTTACAGAGGGACATAGATAAGCTGCAGAGCTGGGCTGAGAGGTGGCAAATGGAGTTTAATGCGGAAAAGTGTGAGGTGATTCACTTTGGAAGGAGTAACAGGAATACAGAGTACTGGGCTCATGGTAAGGTTCTTGGTAGTGTGGATGAGCAGAGAGATCTCGGTGTCCATGTGCATAGATCCCTGAAAGTTGCTACCTAGGTTGGTAGGGTTGTTAAGAAGGCGTACGGTGTGTTAGGTTTTATTGGTAGAGGGATTGAGTTTCGGAGCCGTGAGGTCATGTTGCAGCTGTACAAAACTCTGGTGCGGCCGCACTTGGAGTATTGCGTACAGTTCTGGTCACTGCATTATAGGAAGGATGTGGAAGCATTGGAAAGGGTGTAGAGGAGATTTACCAGGATGTTGCCTGGTATGGAGGGAAGGTCTTATGAGGAAAGGCTGAGGGACTTGAGGCTGTTTTCGTTAGAGAGAAGAAGGTTAAGAGGTGACTTAATAGAGACATACAAGATGATCAGAGGATTGGATAGGGTGGACTGTGAGAGCCTTTTTCCTCGGATGATGACAGCTAGCACAAGGGGACATAGCTTTAAATTGAGGGGTGATAGATATAGGACAGATGTCAGAGGTAGATTCTTTACTCAGCCTCTCGTGTCTGTCACACAGGAACAGGTAGTCATTTCGGCTGATGCATCTGTTACAAATGAAAAGATGGTGGCCATTTAGCCTCTCAACCCTGTTACACCAGAACAGGAATTGGTCCATTCTGTGTAACAAGTCTGTTATACAGGAACAGGTGGAGGCCATTCAGACTTTTGAGTCAGTTACACAGGAAGAGGAAGAGGCCATTCAGCTCTCCAGCCTGTTACATTGGATCAGGAAGAGGACATTCCATCCTCTTGAGCTGTTTCACAGCTTGAGCCTGTTATAAGGAACAGCAGGAGGCCATTCAGCCTCAAGTCTTTTACCCAGGAACAAAAGGAGGTCATTCAGCATCTCGGATCTGGCACAGTGGAACAGGAGGAGGGGGCCATTCAAACTCTAGACAGTTACACAGGAACAGTAGCAGACTTTTCAGCCTCGTGATTCTCTTACAGTGGAAAAGGAGGAGGTCATTCAGTTTTTTTGAGTCAATTCGATAGGAACGTAAAAAGTCCAATCAGTGTCTCAAGCCTGTCATACAGAAACAGGAGGAGAGGTTTCAGTCTCTGGAGACTTTTACACAGGAACAGGAGTCTGTTATACCAGAACAGGAGAAGGCCATTCAGCCTCTTGAGACTTTCAAGCAGGAAAACAGTCAAGGCTATTCTGCCTCTTGACCCTGTTATGGAGGAACATCAGGAGGTCACTCAGCCTTTCAAATCAGTTACACAGGAAGAGGAAGATGCAATTGACCCTCTCAAGTCTATTACACAGGACCAGGATGCAGCCATTCAGCCTCAGGAGTCTATTATGCTGGAACAGGAGGAAGCCATTCAGCCTTTTGAGAATTTTAAACAGGAAAAGGAAGAGACCATGCAGCCTCTCAACAGGGAACATGAGGAGGTCATTCAGCTTTTTGACTCTTTTGCATAGGAATAGGAATTCCTATTATTCATATTGTGTTATGAAGAATGGGAAGTTAAGTGGAAGAAAATCAATTTATAAGTAACAAGTAACAATTTATTTATTTAACCCTAACAGTGAGCAATTTAACAGAATTACTAACAAACTGAACAATTCCCATTTAACTACTAACTATTCCCTAACTGAAATAAATTCTACTGGTATGCTGTTCCAATAAACACAAGCCCCACTTAAATAAACCCAAGAAATAAAAAAAAATTAAAGCTTAGTCTCTCAGAGTCTACACACCTTTCTTTTGCTGTTCTCAAGTCATAAACTCCTTTCTTCTGCTGGTCCAGCTGTCAGGGATGTTTTCTCTGTGAAGTCTTCTGTGGGGACTCTTAGCTAGAAGTGTTAGGTGCCTTTTATGGATAGATGGTGCTTTCTTAGAGAACTTAGCGATTTTTTGTGAGAGCTAGATGTTCTTTTCTCAGATGGCGGTTTGCTCTCACATCGATTTTCAGAATCCTTGTCTTGACATACTTTAGATGACATATCAATTTTCTTACAATAGCATCGGTCTGAATTTATCAAAATCATCGGATTTAAATTCCATTGGCATTCAATTGCTAAAATTAGTTTGAGTTAGTTGCCTGATTCCAGGTTGTAGCCAAAACGTTAAAACTAGCCTAAGATGTCCAATGACGCAGCCATTTGATACTGGTTTCAATTTCAGAACTGGCTGTACATATTCAGATACATACAGACATTTTTTTTGCTGTATAAATCTCTATGCTTAGAAATGCGCTTTACCTCTTAAAGAACCACACACTCTTCTCCCTTTTATATTTTTACAAAATTTCTAGCTTCCTGCCTTCCAATTCATGATTACTCTACACAACTTTGTAACACCTCCCCCCTTAAGAAAAAAAATTAACCATCATTATGAATAGATGGCTTTTTTAAAACTCCTAACACCATCATCACGAGACACATAGGTCAATAATCTAAAGTTATGACTTTCAAACTACTTCTGCATATATATCTAATATTGGATCGTACTGGCTCTATCTTATCTGTACATTTTCTTTTACACCCACGGTAGCTCATCTGCAAATACATTTGTACAACCCATAACATGTGCAATCTGTAAGTTAAAAGCCTGTAACACAAGACACAATCTCGTATTCTTGTTCTTAAATATTCCAAAATGGTGACAGGATTGTGGTCTACATACACAATCATCTCTGAAATATTGTTTGTAACATAAACATTAAAATGTTGTTAGGCCGGTACCATACTCAACAACTCTTTTTCAATGGTTGAGTATTTCTCTGGTGCATTTCGAGTTTCTTTGAAAAATAATGAATTGGCCTTTCAGTTCTGCCATCATCCTCCTGCACCAACCCCTACATTGCTGGCATCAATTGTAACTTTAAAGTGTTTCAAGAAATTTGATGTGGCTAAAACTGGTGCAGTGGTTAACATGGCTTTTAAATTCTTAAATGCCTCTTTAAATGCCCACTGAAATTTTATGTTCTTTTTCATAAAATCTGTTAGCAGCGCCATCACGCTACCAAATTTTGGTACAACTTCTGGTAGAATCCTCTCAGATCCAAAAATTGAAGCACCTCTTGCTTTGAGGATAGTCTTGGAAATTCCTTGATGACCTTCGTCTTCATGTTCCTCGGGATCATCCTTCAATGTCCAATGTTGTGTCTCACATCTGCCTTCATGAATTCAGTTTTTGTTAAATGTTCAACCAGTTTTGCCTCCTGTAGTCTTTCAAAGAGGTCTGCCAAATGCACCATCTGATCTTGCCATGAAAGGCTAAGGATCACTAAGTCATCTATATAGACAGCTGAACTAGCCAATCCCCCCACAACTCTATTTATAAGTCTTTGAAATATGGCTGGTGCATTCCTCATTTCAAAGGGTTTTACTTTAATTTGATATAGCCTGTTTGGGCTTACAAATGCAGAAACTTCTTTTGATCTCTCGGACAAAGGTACTTGCCGGTAACCATGAAGTGATTCTAAATTTGTGATGTAAGTGGCTTGCCCAACATTTTCCACACAGTTCTCCAGCCTTGGAATTGGGTATGAGTCCAGTTTAATTACGGCGTTGACTTTCCCATAATCCACACAGAGTCATTAAGTAGGTACCATCAGATTTGGGAACCAATACGATTGGTGAACTCCACTCACTTTGACTCGGCTCAGTGATGTCTTCTTGGACCATCACTTCCATTTCCTTCTGTTCCTGTGCGCCTTTGAGAGGATTAAACCTGTAGGGTTGCTGTTTTTATCAGAAAAGCATTCCCTATTTCAGCTTCATGTACTATAATATTAGTCCTTCCCATTCTATTCTGACCAATGTCTTTGTATCTCTGCAACAAGCCTTTAATTCAGTTCGAAAACAGAAGTTGTTGGAAGTTCCTGAGGAAGTGCAACTGGACCCGAAACATTAATTCTGAATTTTTCTTCACAGATACTGCCAGACCTGCTGAGCTTTTCCAGCAACTTCTGGTTTTGTTCTTGATTTACAGCATCCGCAGTTCTTTCAGTTTTTATTTCTTTCAACTCAGTTCTCTGTTCCTGATAGCTCACAGATAGCTCACCATCCTATCTCATTCTCCAAGAACTTCCTCATTATTTAACTTATTTTGAGGCACATTAAAATCCAAATCATCTGGATTTGATTCCTCACTGAGGGGCAGGAACTAATATCTATTTGAGATAATAGGTACTGCAGATGCCGGAGAATCCGAGATAACAAAGTGTGGAGCTGGATGAACACAGCAGGCCAAGCAGCATCATAGAGCAGGAAAGCGTGACGTTTCGGGCCTAGACCCTTCATCAGAAAAAA
>JAHRHZ010000163.1:1539295-1575466 GCA_024137785.1 Ginglymostoma cirratum
TCTGATAAAGGGTCTAGGCCCGAAACGTCAAGCTTTCCTGCTCCTGTGATGCTGCTTGGCCTGCTGTGTTCGTCCAGCTCCACACCTTGTTATCACTAATATCTATTTCCCTGGTTTCCTTTCCCTGTCATTGTAAGGTTTCAGCATAGTCACATGACATACCCTATAAAGTTTTTGCTCTCTCTGGCATCTTTACCAGATACTTCATCTGAATCAAATATCTTCTCAATCCGAAAAGGACCACTGACACTTGTTTTGAAGGGATCTCCTACCATTGGTAGGAGATTGGTAGGAGATCTCCTACCAATACTTTATCCCCGTGGTTAAGCCTATAAATTTTAGATTTCTTCCTGTTTCTGATTTTTGTTTCATCAGATGCTGTGCCACTTTCAGATGTTATCTAGCTAATTCACCTATGCTGTTGAATTCTTCTTTCACCTCAGATATTTCATCCAACTGTGAGATATCTGTCTTCGAACCTATCAACTTTTCCTTAACTAATTTTGAAGACCCTTTTACTTCGTGTCTGAATATCAACTCAAATGGAGTAAACAGAGTAAATTCATTTGGGCATCTCTAATGGCAAACAATATAAATGGGATACCTTTATCCTAATCCTTTCGGTAATTCTGGCACTAAACCTTCATCATAGTCTTTAGGCATTTAGTGCCTTTTTCTGATGCTCTCTGGGATTCAGGATGGTACACACTTGACTTAAAGTGTTGGATGCCTAAAATGTCCATGACCTCCTTAAATAATTTGGCGATAATATTGGGCTCTTAGTCTGACTGAATCTCCTTGGGTAATCCATAATGGGTAAAAAAGAGCAAGCAACTCCTACACAACCAATTGTTTTGCCTTAACATTCCGTAATGGAATTGCCTCTGGAGATCTGGTAGATCCATCCATTATGGTTAGCAAATAATGGTTTCCACTTTTGGTTTTAAGGAGGGACCCACGCAATCAATCATCAACCACGTGAAAGATTCTTCAAATGCGGGAATTGGTATCAAAAGGTTTTATTACTGCTGGTGGCTTTCCTACAAGTTGACATGTGTGACAGGTATGGCAAAATGCAACTACGTCCTTACGTAATCCAGGCAATAGAAATGTTTCTGTATCTTAGCCTGAGTCTTCATCACTCCAAGATGACCTCCTACCGATAATTCATGTGCTACCCACAATACTTCCTGTTTGTATACCACCGGCAATACAATTTGTTGCACTTTCACATATTTCACCTCTGCACTAACTGGCCGCGTTCTCTATTTTCACCTTAGGATTCTATCCTTAAGATAGGAACATTCTGGAATACATTCTGATTCCTTTTATGAGTGAACTTTATGATGTAAACCTTTTATTGTCTCATGTTTTTGTTTTAACCCCACGAGTCTTTCAAAACTAAACACCTCTGCCTGATCCTCTACCTGTTCAGGTTTTTGCTTTACCATTTCATCAGCTAATTGGATATCGACTTCTTCATTTCTTTCTTTTGTTTTTCCTTCTTGTTGTAACTTATACTTGTGGGATCTTGTTACCACACAGTCCGGTAAAAAATCCAGGGTATTTTTATTTTAATTCCTCAGTTCCCTGGTTTTCCTTCAGCTCCTCCATTACAAGGAGCTTCACTCCCATCTTTGATCCTGCTAGGTCATTCCAAGATCAAACTGCATTCCTGGAATAAGCGCTCTTTCAATCTATGGAATTCTCTGCCACAAAAGGCTGTGGAGGCCAGGTCATTGAGTACATTTAAGACTGAGATAGATAGGTTCTTGATTGTCAAGAGGATCAAGGGTTACAGGAAGAAAGCGGGAGAATGGGGTTCAGGAACTTATCAGCCATGATTGAATGGTGGAGATTGATTTGATGGGCCGAATAGTCTTATGGTCAATCACTCCCACTGTCACTTCCCCAGTTGTGATTGGACTTTCCAACCTGATCTAATGCAGGGGAACATTAAATCTCTCTCTACTTATTCCACAGATTGTCAATCTCTCGGATAACATTTCAGAAGGAGTGCAAATACTTTCATCTCTTACTATTAGAGACTGATTAGCTCCCGCATCTCTGAATATTGTAACTTCTTTACCTTCTCCTCCTGTTCTTCCTGAGTAAACCTTACCCACCGAGGTAAAGGAACAAAAACAGAATTTGCTGACAAAGCTCAGCAGGTCTTGCAGAATCTGTGAAGGAAAAATGATAGTTAATGTTTCGTGCCTTCCTCAGAACCTCTACAGAAGTGAAGCCTATAGAAATTGTGCACCATTTCACTATTCAGCCCGTGACTAGGCTGTACATTCTCCTGCAGCTCCTCAACTTCTTTTGGGATTTGCTTCACCACCTCAACTAATCCCACTGGTTTACCCTCTTTTATCACATCCTTCTTTTCCAGTGGCTTACTTAAACCACCAGCTCTGTCTCTTTATGTGTCCCAGCCCATTACAGTGAAAACACCGGAGGCCTTTCACCTCCTTTTCACCCTCTTGTCTTTCTTTTTTCAGCTGTGGTTAACTGTTTCTAGTGCGATCTACTTTTTGTTTTTCATAGAAGAATCTTTCTTTTTCCAAATTTCTATCCCTCACAGAAAGAAGTTACTGTTGGAAGCTAATTTTTTTTACTAAGGTCTAATGCGTATTTATCCGCCATCTCAGCAGCTCTTCTTACTGTTTCAACTTCCTGTTCCTCAACATGAGACCTTTTCATTTCTGGAACTGAGTTTATGTACTCCTCCAGCAGATCAATTTCTCTAAGTTCCTTATATGTCTTTTCTAACTTCAAAGCTGTCACCCACCTGTCAAAGTCATTATGTTTAATCCTTTCAAATTTGACTTAAGTCTGAAATGGTTCCTTCATTATATTTCTGAACTGTTGTGTATTTGCTACTGATACCAATTCATTGGCACTCAAAGTAGCCAGTTTCAGTCCTTTGTAGTTTCCTAACACCACCCCTGACAGCGCTACAAACACCTCACTAACCCTGCCTACCAACTTGGTCTGAATTAACATTACCCACACAGTCTCTGGCTAGTCCGTCTGCCTGGTTGGTTTCTCAAAGAAAGTGAAAAAGGTTTCTACATTTTTTTAAAGCGAATTTTGGTAATGTTTGCACATATTTGTATATATCACTACCAAGCTGTTGGCTACAATGAGTTTGTTCATCCTCTCTTCTATCTTGTACTTTTCCTTCTGCCATTTGAAGCTTTTTGCTTCTAGCTCCAACTTCACTGTTTCCCACTCCAACATTCTTTCCCTTTCTTCTCTCTCTTTTTCCCTTGCTTTCTTTCTTTTCCCTCTCTTCTCCCTCTCTTCCTGTTTTCCCTCGCTTTTTTTTCTCTGCTTGTAGCCATAATTCAACCCGTTTCAATTCCTTTTCATTCTCTAAATCCAGTTGCCTCATTTGCAACTTAATTCTTTTCCAGCTTCCCCGCACTTTTCTGTTTCTCTTAGTAAATGCTTGACTAACGCCTATACAATTTCAGCTTGTATCTTGTCCCTAGTTAAACCCAATTCTAGCCTGTTTGCTAATTCTAAAAGTATATCCTTCCTCTATTTTACTAACATTTCTTGGCAAATTTGGGAAGCATTTTCAAATCCCAGAACTTCCTTAGCAATGTTAAGAGCCATTTCTCTCATATTTTATTTAACCAACCACAAGTAACCAAAAATAACCTGATTATTCTCGCCTAAGTTTGTTTAAAAATCTAGGACACTAAACCCAGGTCTGTTTAAATCTCTCCAAATCCATTCAGATCCATTCAGATCCCATCCACGAACTGGCCAGATCCTGGACTTGAGCCCCCAAACTGTTACTGAGAAGGGGAGGTTGAATGAAAGAAAATCCCTGATATTCACTTTATAAGTAAGGAGTAACAATTTATTTATTTAATCTGAGCAGTGCATAATTTAACAGAATTAGGAATAAACTGAACACTTCCCCCGAACTCCTAGCTATTCCCTAACAGAGCATAATTATACTGGTGTGCCGTTCCTATAAACACAAGGCCCACTTCCTCTGTTCTGAGGAAGGATCATCGGACCCAAAATGTTAACTCTGTTTTCTGTTTCACAGATGCTGTCAGACCTGCTGAGCTTTTCCAGAAACTTTGTTTTTGTGCCCACTTATATAAACCCAAGTAATAAGAAAATAAATTAAAACATAGTCTCTAAAAGCCTACATGCCTTTCTCCTGCTGTTCTCAACACCTTTCTCCCACTGACCCAGCTGTCAGGGATGTTTTCTCTGTGGAGTCTTCCATGAGGACTGTTAGCTGGAAGTGCCGTGGCATTTTTTATTGATATATGGTGCTTCCTTAGAGACCTATCTCACAATTATTTCAAAAACTCTCTCCTTATATCCCTTATATATCTCTCTGTCCTCTTTTTCTGATTCCAGTTTTATCTATGTCTCCCTGTCTCAACCTGTTTTCTGTTTTTGTCTATGAGTATTTGTTTCTGTCCCTCTGTCTCTCACTGTTCTCTGGTTCTGTCCCTGCATTTTCATTTCTGTCTCTCTGCGACTGCTTGTCCTCTGTTTCTGTGACTGTGGTTCTCTCTCTCTCTCTCTCTCTCTCTGTCTTCTGTTTCTGTCATGAGATGTTTTTGTTTCATTTTCTCGATCTTTGCCTGTCCTCTGTTTCTGTCCCTGAGTTTTTGTTTCTGTCTCTTTGTGTCTACCAGTCCATTGTTTCTGTTCCTGGGTTTTTGTTTTCAGTCTCTCTTTTTCTCCCTGCCATCTGTTTCTGTCCCTAGTTTTTTTGTTTCTGCCTCTCTGCCTTTCCTCTGTTTCTATCCCACATTTTTTTCTTCTTCATGTCCTTTTCCTCTGTCTGTCCTCACAGTATGGTTTCTGTCTTTCGATCTCTGTCCTATTTTTCTGTTCCTTTTTCATTTCCCTCGCTCTGTGCCTGTCTTCTGTTTGTTTCTTGGGGTTTTTGTTCCTTTCTCCCTGTCTGTCTATATTCTGTTTCTGTTGCTGGGTTTTTGTTTCTGTCTCTCTGTGTCTATCTGAACGCTGTTTCTGTCCCTCATTTCTTGCTTCCCTATCTCTATCTCTGCCTGTTCATGGTTTCTGACACTTGCATTCTATTGCTGTCTGCATGTCCTGTGTTTCCGTTCCTAGGTTTTTGTTCGGTCTCTCTGTCTCTACCTGTCCTCTGTTTCTGTACCTGGGTTTTCATTTCTGTCTCTGTCTGTCCTCAGTTTCCATTGCAGGTTTTCTTTTTCTCTCTCAGTCTCTGTCTGTCCTTTATGTCTGACCCGGCATTTTAGTTTCTGTCTCTCCATCTCTTCAATTGTTTTTGTCTCTGGGTCTTTGTTTCTGTCTCTCTATCTCTACTTGTTCTATGTTTATGACCACAGTTTTTATTTCTATCTCTCTGCCTGTCCTCTGTTTCTGTCCCCGATTTTTGTTTCTGTCTGTCTGTCTCTGCCTGTTCTCTGTTTCTTTCCCTGGGTGCTTGTTTCTGTCCCATGGTCTCCGTCTGTCCTCTGTTTATGTCCAGTGTAGTGTTTTATTATTTCTGTCTCACTCTCTCTGCCTGTCCTCTCTTTCTGTCCCTTGTGTTTTTCTTTTTGTCTCCTTGTCTCTGCCTGTTCTCTGTCACCGTCCATTGGTTTTTGTTTCTGTCTCACTGCCTCTGCCTGTCCTCTGTTTCTGTGCCTGAGTTTTTGTTTCTGTCTCCTTGTCTCTGTTTGTCCTCTGTTTCTGTCAATGAGTTTTTGTTTCTGTCTCTCTGACCTCTGTTTTTGTACCTTTTTTTCTGTCTCTCTACCTCTGCCTGTCTTCTCTTGTTATCCCTGCATTTTTGCTTCTTTCTCTCTGTTTCTGCCAGTTCAATGCTTCAATGCCTCTAGTTTTGCTTCTCTCCCTGTTTCTGTACCTGTCTTTTTGTTTCTGTCTGCCTGTCTCTGCCTATGCCATGGTTCTCTCACTGTTTTGTTTTCTCTATCTCTTAGTTTCTGCTTGTCGCCTGTTTTTGTTTTCTCCTGCTTTGTTTCAGCCTATCCTCTGTTTCTGTCCCTGCATTTTATTTCTGCCTCTCTGTGTCTGCCTGTCTTTTGATTCTGTGCCTGGGCCTTTTTCTTCACTGTCTCTCTGCCTGTCTTCTTTCTGTTCCTGCATTTTCTCTGTCTCTCTCTGCATGTCCTCTGTTTCTGTCTCTGTTTATTTTTGTTTCTATCTTTACCTGTTCTCTGTTTCTGTCACCGAGTTTTTCTTTTTCTCTGTCTTTCTGTGTCATGTTTCTGTGCATGAGCTTTTGTTTCAGTCTCTCTGTATCTGCCTGTTCTTTCTTTCATAGAAACATAGAGACCTAGAAGCATAGAAAATAAGTACAGGAGTCAGCCTTTTGGCCCTCTGAGCCTACACCACCATTAAATACGATCATGGCTGATCATGCAATCTCAGTATCCTATTCCTGCCCTCTCCCCATACCCCCGATTCCTCTTGCTGCAAGGACCATGTCCAGCTTCCTCTTGGATACATTTAATGAACTGACCCAACATCACGACTCTGAGTGGAGACATTCTTCCTCATCTCAGCCCTGAATGGCTTACCCCTTATTCGTGGAGTGTGGCTCGTTGTTCTGGACTTCCCCAACATTGGGAACATTCTTCCTGCATCTAGCTTGTCCAGCTACATCAGAACTTTAAAAACCAAAAGAACAGCAGATTCTATAAATCAGGAACAAAAACAGAAGTTGCTGGAAAGGATCTTCATGTCTAAAAAAATAAGAGTTAACATTTCTGAAGAATGGTCACTATACCTGAAACATTAACTCTGATTTTTTTTTCTTTACAGATGCTGCCAGACCTGCTGAGAGTTTCCAGCAACTTCTGTTTATGTCCCATCAGATTTCGTATGTTTCCATTAGATTCCTCTTAATTCTTCTGAATTCCAGCAAATCCAAGCCCAGTCAATCCAGTCTTTCTCATGTGTCATTCCTGCCATCCTGGAAATCAGTCTGGTGAACCTTCGCTGAGGTCCTCAAACTAGGTCCTCAAACCATACATATTACTTGAGGTATGGCCTCACCAAGGTCCTGTATAACTGCATCAAGACATTTTACTCCCATACGCAAATCATCTCACTGTGAAGGAGAGCATGCCATTAGCTTTCCTCACTGCCTGCTGCACCTGCATGTCAACCTTCTGCACCTGTTCCACCATGATACCCAGGTCTTGTTGCATTGCACCTTTCTCTAAACTGACACCATTCAGATAATAATCTTCCTTCCCAGATTTGTAACCGAGGTGAAGAACCTCGCATTTATCCACATTATAGTGCATTTTCATCCAGTCTGTCCAAGTCACCCAATAGCCTCTTAGCATCCTCCTCACAGCACACACTGCCATCCAGTTTAGTGTCATTGGCAAATTTGGAGATTATAGTTTTCAATTGTTTTGTCCAAATCGTTAATGTATATTAACCCTGCCGAACCCCACTCGTCACTACCTGCCACTCTAAAAGTAGCCTGTTTATTTCAACCCTCTGCATCTTGTCTACCAACTAGTTCTTTATCCATGTCAATACATTACCTCTAATACCTTGTGCTTTAATTTTCCTTACTAATCTCTTGTGTGGAACCTTCTCTAAAACATTTTGAAAGTCCAGATACTCAACATCTATGGATTCACCATTGTCTACTCTACTGGTCATATCCTCAAAAACGTCCAGAAGATTTGTCAAGCGTGATTTCCTTTATGAATCCATACTGGCTAGGGCTGATTCTTTCACCGCTTTCTGAATGCTCAGTTATTACACCCTTAATGATTGACTCCAGCATTTTCCCTACCACCAATGTCAGGATAACTAGTCTATAATTCCCAATTTTCTCTCTCTCTTCATTTTTAAACAGTGGAGTTACATTAGCTACCATCCAGCCCATTTCAATGCTTCCAGAGTGTACAGAATTCTGGAAAATGATCACCCATGCATCTACTAGTTCTAAGGCCACTTCCTGGAGACTTATTGCATTATAATCACTGACTAATAAGGAATCTCTTCAGTTCCTCCTTCATGTTTGACTCTCTGATCCCTGGAATTTCCTGAAAGTAATTTGTGTCCACCTTAGATCCAAACTATCTGTTCAACGGGTCTGCCATCTCTTTATTGTTGATTATGAATTCACCTGATTCTAACTGCAAGGGACCAAGATTTGACTTCAACTTTTCCTCTTCACATATCTATAGAACATTTTGCAGTAATCTTTTATATTTTTCACAAGCTTACTTTCATATTCTATTTTCCCTTTCTGAATTAAACCCATTATCCTCCTCTGCTGAATTTTAAACTTCTCCCAGTCTCCGAGTTGCTGCTTTTACTGATCAATTTATACCCTTCCTCTCTGGCTTTACCACTGTCCCTGGTTTCCCTTGTTAGCCATGTTTGAACAGCCTTTCTTGTTTTACTGTTACATCAGATAGGAATGTACAATTGTTGAAGTTCATCCATGTGTTCTTTAAATGTTGCCATCACCTATCTAATTCAACACCTTATCCTTGGCCAGTTTATCCCAGCCAGTGCGTGCCTCACACCATTTATGTCACAGAGTAATTTTTTTCTCTCCCCCGACTCTGCCTGACCTCTGTTTATTGTCTTTGGGTTTTTCTTTTGCGTGTCTCTCTCTGCCTGTCCTCTGTCTATGTCCCTTGCTTTTTGTTTCTGTCTCTCTGCCTGTCTCCTTTTTGTTTTGCAGTGGTCCATTCAATTATTCAATCAATCACTTATTTGATCATTCATTCATTCATTCATTCATTCAATCAATCATTCTTTCCTTCAATCATTCAATTATTCAATATTCCAACCATTCAATCATTAATTAAATCAATATTCAAACATTCATTCAATTATTCAATCAATCATTCATTGATTCCATCATCCAATCAATCAATCATTCAGTCATTCAGTCATTCACAAAGTTATTCATACATTCTTTCAAACATTCCTGCATTCATTCAATCATGCAATCTTTCAATCCTTCAATCATGCATTCATTCTCTTTCACTTATACTTTCATTGCTTCATTTATTCACTCATTCATTCATTCATTCAGTCATTCATTGACACAATCATTAAAACTTTCAATCATTCATACAATTATTCTAGAATCCATTCATTCGTTCAATCATTCAATCAGTATTTCTTTCATTCATTCATTCATTCAATCAATGAATCTTTCATTCAGTCTTTGAATTTCTAATTCAATATTTCATTCAATCATTCAGTCTTTCATTAAATAATTCATTCGTTCAATCAATCATTCAATCATTCATCCCAGCATTCATTCAATCATTCAGTGACTCATTCCATCATTCATTCAGTCATTCCTTCAATCAATCAATCATTCATTCATTCAATAATTCAATCATTCACTCTGTCATTCAATCGTCAATTCAATCTGTCATTCAGGCAAACAAACATTCATTTAATCACTCTGTAGTGATTGGGGCCTGCTGGATCTCGTTGACTATGAGGTTGTTGATTGTGTTTGTTAATCTTATTCATTTAATCATTCGATCCGTACTTAATTAGTTAATTTAATCATTCATTCCATCATTTCATCATTCTTTCAATCATGCAATCGTTCAATCATTCAAACATTCATTCTTTTTAATCTTTTACTTCAGTCACATATTCGTTCAACTAGACAGGCATTCATTCATCCAATCATTCATTACTGAACCATTTAACCATTCAATCATTCAACCCTTCATTGCATCATTCTTTCATTCATTGCTTCATTCAGTCATTCAATCTTTAATTCAATCATTCATTCGTTCATTCAAACAATCATTCAGTCATTCATTCATGCAATCATCCAACCATTCATTCAAATATTCAATCGTCAGTTCATTCATTCAATCAATCAATCATTAATTCATTCAATAAATCGGTCATTCCTTCCTTCTTCCCCTCCTCACTCCCTTCCTTCCTTCCTTCATTCACACACACAATTTTTTTTTCAAACATTCATTCATTCAGCTTTGAGTCATACATTCAGGCATTCAATTATTCATTCAATCACTCAAGCATACATTCATCCATTCGAGCATACAATTCATCATTCAATATTCCAATCATACTCTCATTCATTCATTTGTTCGTTCATTTGTTCATTTATTCATTCATTCGTCCACTCAACCATGATTGTTTCAAACATTTATTCATTTAATCAATCGTTCAATCTTTTAGAAATTCATTGAATCAATCATTCAATCAATCAATCATTCATTCATTCAGTCAATCACTCATCCATGTGCTCATGAAATCATTTATTAATCCTTTCAATCACTAATTTAATCAATCATTCAGTCAATCAAGCATTGCATAATTCATTCATTCATTCAGTCATTTAGGAAATCATTCATTCAATATTGCAATATTTCTTTCAATCATACACTCTTTCAATCATTCAATCATTTCATCACACCTTCAAACCCTCAACCATTTATTCCTTCATTCAAATATTCAATTATCCATTCATTCAGTCTTTCAATCATTATTCCATCCATCCATCCATTCATTCATTCATTCAAATATTGAGTTTTTCAATCATTCAATCATTCCAGCATTGAGTCATACATTCGAACATTCAATCATTCAAAATTCATGCATCCATTCAAACATCCATTCAATCAACTAATTATTCATTCATTAATCCATCCATTCATGCAATAAAATATTCATTCATTCAACAATTCAATCATTGAATTATTCATTCAATCATGCAATCCTTCATTTATACATACAATTATTCTATCATTCAAACATTCATTCAATTATTCAATCGATTTATTCATTCATTTGCTCAATCATTAATTCGTCCACTAATGAATGATTCAGTCATTTATTCAATCAACAATCGTTCAATCATTGAATTATTCTCACAAGCATTTAATCATTCCTTCACCCATGAATTCAATCAGTAAATCTGTCGTTCCTTCATTCATTCATTCATTCAGTCATTCTGTCATTCGATCAGACATTCATTCATTGTTTCATTCAATTGATCGGTCATTCATTCAATCATTCATGCAGTTATTCATTCAGTTATTCATTCATTCACTCATTCACTCTTTAAATCATGCAATCATTCATTCATTTACTCATTCATTCATCCAATCAGTCATTCGTTAATTCATTCGTTTATTCAATCATTCAATCAATCACTAATTCAATCATTCTTTCAAACATTCGTGGAGAAATTCAATCATTCAAGCTGTCTTTAAATCATTCATTCAATCGTTTATGCAATTATTTCAATCATTTCAACATTGATTCATCCAATCAATAATTCTCCCATTCAATTATTAAATCATTCATCCATCTAGTCATTCATTCAATAATTAATTAATTGATTAATTAAATAATTGGAAGCCCAAACTGACCAAACACACTGCCGCCCCCTAAGGCAAAGTCTGAACAATATTAGGGTATACAAAATGAATCAGAGCAAGATAGCAAACAATGACACATTCCTCCATGATGTGCTCAATGCTTTCTCTGCATAGTTTGAGCAGAATGCCGGTGGCATCCCCCGACAGCCTACCCCAACAGCCTTGGGTACACATATTCACTCCGTCACTGCTGCAGACGTCAGTTCAATTTTCCTGAGAGTCAACACCAGGAAAGCAACAGGCCCAAGGGGTGTCCCCAGCTGAGCACTCAGATCCTGTGCAGGCCAACAGTGGAGGTATTCACCAGCATCTTCAACCTTTCCCTCCTATAAGCCATAGTTCCCACCTGCTATAAAATGACAGCTATCATCCCCATAACTAAGAAAGCACATGCAATGTGCCTTATTGACTACCACACAGTGGCTCTGACCTCAATTATCATGAAGTGCTTCGAATTCCTGGTCATGGCCCAAATCAACCTACCTCATCACCTACAATTTGCCTACTGACACAACAGATCCACAACAGTTGCCACTTCCCTGATGCCACACTCATACCTGGAACATCTGGACAACAAAGACGCCTATGTCCAACTCCCACTCGTTGACTACAGCTCTGCTTTCAACACCATTATCCCCTCCAGACTGATCTTAAAATTCCATGACTTTGGACTCAGCTCCACCATTTGGAACTTGATTCTCAGCTTTCTGACCCGTCAACCGCCATCAGTGAAGACAAGCAACTGCACCTTCTACACAGTAACACTCAACACTGGCGCCCCACAAGGATGCATCCTCAGCTCCCTGCTGTACTTGCTGTGCGCCCATGACTGTGTTAACAGATTCTGAATGAATGCTTTCTACACATTCACTGATGATACCACTGTAGTGGGGCAGAAGCCTAACAATGAAGGGTCAAAATACAGAAGGCTCATAGAGGGCTTGGTGACATGGTGCAATGAAAATGACCTCTCTCTCAACGTCAGAAAAAGTAAAGAAGTGATCATTGACCTCAGAAAGAAATGGAGAGAACACATCAACATCAATGGAATTGGGGCTGAAAGGGTAGAGAGCACCAAGTTCCAAGGAGTGGCGATAACCAACAATCATTCCTGGACTGCGTACGTAGTTGCAACAGTCAGAAAGACAAAGCAACGTCTCTTCTTCCTCAGGTGGCTGAGGAAATTTGGTATGTCCATAAGGACCCTTACCAACTTCTAAAGATGCACCATTGAAAGCTTACTGTTCGAGTGTGTAAGGACCTGGAATGGCAACTGCTATGCCCAGGACCATAAGTAATGTCAAAATGTGCTGTGCACAGCCAGTCCATCATGGATGCTGATCTACTGTCTGTGCCATGGGATGGCTGCCAACATCATCAACAATCCATCGCACCCTGATAATTATATCTTACAAATCTCTTCTCTCAGGCAAAAGATATAGAAGACTGCACTTTTACATGAACAGGTTCAGGAACAGCTTCTTCCTGGCAGATATTAGATTGATGAATGGAGTCTATAGCCTCAAATAATGACTATGTCGCTAACAATGATATTGCATAGATCACGCCCTGTGCAATGTAACCTGTTTCCGTCTATCTAAGTTGATTTGATCTATATATTCTTTCTTATTATGGCCTGCCAGTAGTGAATGCAAAAAAAGCTTTTCACTGTACTTTGGAAGGAAGGAAGGAAGAAAGAAAGAAAGAAAGAAAGAAACAAAGAAACAAAGAAACAAAGAAACAAAGAAAGGAAGGAAAAATATGAAAGAAAGAAGGAAAGAAAGAATGAATGAATGAAGGAAAAAAATGAAAGAAAATACAAAAGAAAGAAAGAAAGAAAGAAGCAAAGAAAGAAAGAAAGAAAGAGTGAAGGATAAATAGGATGAAGGAAAGAAATGATGAAAGACAGAAAGCAGGAAAAAATGAGAGAAAGAAACAAAGAAAGAAACAATAAAATAATGAAGAAAAAAGATGAAAGAAAGAAAGAACAAAAGAATGAAGGACAAAAGCGATGCAAGAAAGAAAGAAAGAATGAATGAATGAAGGACAAAAGCAATCAAAGAAGGAAAGAAAGAAAAGAAAAAAGCGATGAAACACAGAAAGAAAGAAAGCACAAACGAAAGAAAGAATGAAAAAAATGAAAAAAGATGAAAGAAAGAAAGAATGAAGTTAAAAAAAACGAGGAAAGAGAGAAAGAAAGAAAGGGTGAAGAAAAAAGATGAATGAAAGAAAGAAGGAAAAAAGAAACAAAGCAAAAATGATGAAAGAAAGAAAGAAACAAAGAGAGAAAGAAAGCAAGAAGGAAATAAATGGTGAAAGAAAGAAAGACCGAAAGAAAGAAAGAATGGCAGAAAGAATGAAAGAAAGATAGACTGAATGAAAAAAAAATGAAAGAAACAAAGAAAGAAAGGGAGAAAAAATGAAAGAAAGAAAGAAGGAAAAAATACGATGAAAGAACGAAAGAAGGCAAAAAATGAAAGAAAGCAAGGAAGAAAGGAAGAAGCAAAGAAAGAAAAAAATTGAAAGAAAAAAAGAATGAATGAAGAAATGGAAGAAAGAAAGAACAAAATCATGAAAGAAAGAAAAAATGCAAGAATGAAAGAATGAGTGAAAGAGAGAATGAAGGGAAAACAAACGAAAAGAAAAAAGAAATGGCAGAAAGAAAGAATGAAAGGACAAATGAAAGAAATAATGAAAGAAAGAATTAAGGAGAAAATAAAGAAGGGAAGAAAGAACAAAACCACGAAAAAAGAAAGAAAAAATGGAAAAGCAATGAAAGAAGGAAAGAAAGAATGAACTACAGAAAGAAAGAAAGAACAAAAGAAAGAAGGAAAGAAAGAAAATAAATGAAAGAGGGATAAAACAAAGGAAAAAACGATGAATGTAAGAAAGAAAGAAAGAAAGAAGGAAAGAAAGAAAGCAGAATTAGGAAATGAAAGAAAGAGAGAAAGAATGAAAGACAGAAGAAAAAAGAGATGAAGGAAAGAACAAAAGAATGAAGGGATAAAAGGATGAATGAAAGAAAGGAAGGAAGAAAGAAAGGAACAAAGAATAGATGAAGGAAAAATTACAAAAAGAAAGAAAGAATGAATGAATGAAGGAAAGAAAAAAATGATGAAGAACAAAAATGACGACAGAAATAAAGATAGAAAAAAATGATGAAAAAAGAAAGAATGATGAACGAAAGAAAGAAAGAATGAAAGAAAGAAAAAAGTAAGAAAGAAAGCAAGAAACAAAGGAAGAAAGAATGAAAGAAGGAAAGAGACGATGAAAAGAAAGAACAAATGACAGAAAGAAAAAAGAAATATAGAAAGAAATGTAGAAAGAAAGAAAGAAGTAAAAACACGATGAAGGAAAAAAGAAAGAAGGAAAACAACAATGAAAGTCAGAAAGAAAGAAAGAGAAAATGAAGGAAAACAATGATGAAAGAAAGACAGAAAGAAAGAAAAAAGATGAAAGAAAAATACGATGAAAGGAAGTAAGAATGAAAGAGAGAATCAATGAAAGAGTGAATGAAAGAAAGACAGAAAAAAAGAAAGAATGGAAGAAAGCTGCGAAGAAAGAATGAAAGAAGGAAGGGAACGATGAAACAAGGGAAGAAAGAAGGAAAAAAATGGATGAATGAAAAAAAGAAAGAACGAAAGAAAGAGGGAATGAAAGAACGAATGAAAGAAAGACTGAAAGAGAGCTAGAATGAAGAAAGCAAAATGATGAAAGAAAGAAGGAATGAAAGAAAGAATGATTAGTAAATGAAAGAGAGAGAGAGAAAGAATGAAAGAAAGTAGTAAAAAGAGATGAAAGAAAGAAAGAAGAAAAAAAAAGAAAGTAAAAAAATGTACAAAAGAAAGAAAGAATGAAAGAACGAAAGAATGATGGAAAAAAAGATAAAAGAAAGAACGGAAGATGAAAGGAAGAATGTTAGAAAGAAAGTAAGAAAGAAAGGAAGAAAGTATGAATGAAAGGAAGAATGAAAGAATGAAAGAAAGAATTGAGGAAAAAGATGAATGAAAGAAATGAAGAAGGAAAAAATGAAAGAAAGAAAAAATGATGAACGAAAGAGAGAAATAAAGAGATAAAGAAAGAAAGAAAGAATGAAGGAAAAAGTAATGCAAGAGAGAAAAAAGAAAGAATGAAGGAAATACGTGATGAAAGAAAAACAATGAAAGGAATAAAGAAGGAAAAAAATGATGAAAGTAAGAAAGAAACACCAAAAGAAAGAACGAATGAATGATGGAAGAAAATGAGGAAAGAAAAAAAAAGGAAGATTAAAAGAACAAATGAAAGAATTACAAATGATGAAAGAATGAAAGAAAGAAGGAATAAAACAGATGAAAGAGAGACAGAAAGAAAAAAATGAAAGAATGAATGAAAGAATGAAGGAAAAAAATGAAAGAAAGATAAAACGATGAACAAAAGAAAGAAAGAAACAAAGAAAGAAAGAAAGAATGAAGCAAAAAGAAATGAAAGAAAGAGAGAAAGAAAGAAAAAATGAAGGGAAAACGTCATGAAGGAAAAAATGATGAAAGGGATAAAGAAGGAAAAAATGATGGAATTAAGAAAGAAATAACAAAAGAAAGAAAGAATGAAAGAATGAATGAAAAAAACGAAAAAATGATGGAAGAAAATGATGAAAGAAAGAAAGAAAGAAAGAATGGAATATAAAAAGAAAGAATGAACAAATGAATGAAAGAAAGAAGGAATAATAAATGATGACAGAACAAAAGAATGAAAGAAAGAAGGAATAAAGATGAAAGAGAGACAGAAAAAAAGGCAGAAGAGTGAATGAAAGAAAGAATGAAAGAAAGAAGGAGAAAACAATGAAAGGAAGAAAGAACAAAACCACAAAAAAAAGAATGATGGAAATAAAGAATAAAGAAAAAAATGATGAAAGAATGAAAGAGTGAAAGAAAGAACAAAAGAATGAAATAAAGAAAGAAAGACAAAAGAAAGGAAGGAAGAAAGAAAGGAAGAAAGAGTGAAATGAAGGAAGAATGAATGAAAGAAAGAAAGAATGGAGGAAAAAATAGATGAAAGAAAGAAAAAGGATAAAAGAAACAAAGAATGAAAGAAACAAAGAAAGAAAGATTGAAAGAAAGAAGGAAAAACACGATTATGGAAAAGAAAAGAAAGAAAGTAAGAAGGAAAAAAACCAATGAAAGAAAGAAAGAAAGAAAGAAAGAACAAGAGAAAGAAAGAATGAAAGAATGAATGAACGGACAAAAGAACCGTGGAAAAACGATGAAAGAAATAAAGAAAGAATGAAAGAAAGAATGGAACGAAGAAAGAAAGAAGGAAAATCAAAAGGAAAAAAAAGGTGAAAGAAGGTAAAAAGGCAAAAAAAAAAAAACAACACAAGAAAGAAAGAATGAAGGAATGAATGAAAGAAAAAAAATCCATAGAGAAAATGATGAAAGAAAGAAGGAAAGAAAGAAAGGAAGGAAGGAAGAAAGAACAAACAAATGGAAAGGAGGAAAGAAAGAAAGTAAGAAAGAATGAAAGAGAGAAAGAATTAAGGAAAGAATTGAGGAAAAAAGATGAAATAAAGAAACAACGATGAAAGAAAGAAAGAATGAAAGAAAGAACAAATGGAAGAATGAAAGAAAGAAAGAAGGAAAAACACGAAGAAGGAAAAAAACAATGAAATAAAGTAAGGAGGAAAAACGTTGGAAGAAAGACAGAACTAAAGGAAGAAAGATTGAAAGAATGAATGAAAGAACAAAAGAATCATGCAAAATAGATGAAAGAAAGAAAGAGAAAAAAACGAAAGAAAAAAGAAAAAGAAAGAAAGGCAAAGAAAGAATGAAAGAAAGAAGGAAAATCACAATGAAGGAAAAAAACGGTGGAAGAAGGTAAGAACGGAAAAATGATGAAGAAAAGTATGGAGGAAAAATATGATGACAGATAGAAAGAACGAATGAAAGAATGAATGGAAGAAAGAGAGGATAAAGAAAATAATATGACAAAAGAAAGAAAGACAGTAAGAAAGAAAGAAAGGAAGAAAGAATGAAATAAAGAAAGAAAATAGAAATAATGAATGAAAGAACAAAAGATTCATGGAAAAAACGATGAAAGAAGCAGGAAAGAAAGATAGGAAGGAAGAAAGAAAGTACAAACAAATAAAAAGTTAGAAAAAAAATGAAGAAATAATGAAAGAAAGAATGAAGGAAAAAAGATGAAAGAAATAAAAAATAGATGAAAGGAAGAAAGAATGAACGAAAGAACAAAAAAGAGTGAAAGAAAGAATGAAGGAAAGAAAGACAAAAGAAAGAAAGGAAGAAAGAATGCATGAAAGAAAGAAGGAAAAACACGATGAAGGAATAAAAAGCGAAGAAAGAAGTTAAGGAGATAAAAATGATGAAAGAAAGAAAGAAAGAAAGAATGAAAGAAAAAAAGAAAGAATCATGGAAAAACAATGAAAGAAAGAAAGAGAGAAAGAAAGAAAGGAAGTAAGAATAAACAAAAAGAATGGAGGATAAAAGATGAAAGAAATAATAAAAAAAGAAAGAAAGAATAATATAAAGTATGAAATAAAGAATGAAAGATACAACAGAAAGAAAGAAAGAATGAAAGAAAGAAAAGCATGATAAAGGAAAAAAATGAAGGAAAGTAAGGAGGAAAAATACGATGAAAGATAGAAAGAGCAAAAAAAGGAAGGAAGGAAGGAAGAAAGAAAGAAAGTAGGAAAATCAAAATGAAGGAAAAGAATCGGTGAAAGAAGGCAAGAAGCAAGAAAAGGATGAAGGAAAATAAGGAGGAAAACATAGAAAGAACGAATGAAAGAATGAAAGAAAGAAAGAGAATGAAGAGAATAATATGATGAAAGAAAGAAAGACAGTAAGAAAGGAAGAAAGAATGAAAGAAAGAATGAAATAAACAAAGAGAGAAAAAAAAGAATGAAAGAAAGAATGGAGGAAAAAGAAATGAAAAAAGAGAGAAAGAAAGGAAGAATGAAAGATTGAAGGGTAAAAAAGGACGAAAGAAGGAAAGGACGAAAGAATGAAAGAAATTATGAAAGAAAGAAAGAGAGACAGAAAGAAAGTGAGAAAGAGAGCAGGAAAAAAATGTTGAAGGAATAAAGACGATGAAAGAAGGGAAGAAGGAAGAAACAATGAATGAAAGAAAAAAGAACACAAGAAAGAAAGAATGAAATAATGAATGAAAGAACGAAAGATGCATGGAAAAAAACAATGAAAGAAAGAAGGAAAGAAATCAAGGAAGGAAGTAAGAAAGGATGAAAAAATGGAAAGAAAGAGAGAAAAAAGGAAGAAAGAATGAAAGAAATAATGAAAGAAAGAGAAATAGAATGAAGGAATAAACGATGAATGAAAGAAAGAATGAAATAAAGAGAGAAAGAAAGAAAGAATGAAGGAAAGAATGGAGGAAAAAGAAATGAAAAAATGAGAGAAAGAAAGGAAGAATGAAAGATTGAAGGGAAAAAAGGATGAAAGAAGAAAAGGATGAAAGAAAGAAAGAAAGAGAGACAGAAAGAAAGTGAGAAAGAGTGCAGGAAAAAAATGCTGAAGGAATAAAATACAATGGAAGAAGGGAAGAAGGAAAAAACAATGAAAGAAAGAAAGAACATAAGAAAGAAAGAATGAAATAATGAATGAACGGACAAAAGAACCACAGGAAAACAAACAAAGAAAGAAAGAAAGAAAGAAATATTGGAAGGAAGGAAGGAAGAAGGAAAATCACATTGAAGGAAAAGAAAAACGGTGAAAGAATGTAAGAAGGTAAAAAAGATGAAAAAAGAAAAAGAAAGAATGAAAGAATGAACGTAAGAACGAAACAACCATGGAAGAAACAATGAAAGAAAGAAGGAAAAATAGAAAGGAAGGAAGAAAGAAAGAACAAACAAATGGAAAGTAAGAAAGAATGAAAAGAAAAGGAATGAAAGAGAGAAAAAAATGAAAGAATGGTGAAAAAGGATGGAAGAAAGAAAAAACGATGAAAGAAAGAAAGAATAAAAGAAAGAACAGTTGAAAGAATGAAAAAGAATACGACGAAGGGAAAAAAGAAGGTAAGAAGAAAAAGTTGAAAGAAAGGAAGAACTAAAAGAAGAAAGGCTGAGAGAATGAATGAAAGAATAAAAGAATCATGCAAAAACAGAGAAAGAAAGAAAGGAAGAGAAAGAAAGAAAGGAAGGAAGAAAGAAAGAAAAAAGAAAGAAGAAAGAAAAAATGAAGAAAAAAGAAAAAAGAAAGTACAGTTGAAAGAAGAAAAGAAAGAATGAAATAAAGAAAGAAAGACAAAAGAAAGAAAGGATGAAAGAAAAGAAGAAAGAGTGAAATGAAGAAAGAATGAATGAATGAAACAAAGAATGGAGGATAAAAAAGATGAAAGATACAAAAAAAAGAAAGAAAGATTGAAAGAAAGAAGAAAAAACACAATGACAGAAAAAATAGACGAAAGAAAGTAAGAAGGGAAAAAACTAATGAAAGAAAGAAAGAACAAAAGAAAGAAAGAATGAATGAATGGAAGAAAGAACCATGGAAAAACGATGAAAGAAAGAAAGAATGAAAGAAAGAACAAAAGAAAGAATGAAATAAAGAAAGAAAGACAAAAGAAAGAAAGGAAGAATGAAAAGAAGAGTGAAATGAAGAAAGAATGAATGAATGAATGAATGAAAGAATGGAGGATAAAATAGAAGAAAGAAATAAAAAATGATAAAAGAAAGAAATAACAAATGAAAGAACGAAAGAAAGATTGAAAGAAAGAAGGAAAAACATGATGATGGAAAAAATAGATGAAAGAAAGTAAGAAGGAAAAAAATTAATGCAAGAAAGAAAGAAAGACAGAACAAAAGAAAGAAAGAATGAAAGAATGAACGAACGGATGAAAGAATCATGGAAAAACGATGAAAGAAAGAATGGAAGGAAGAAAGAAAGAAGGAAAATCACAATGAAGGGAAAAATGGTGAAAGAAAGTAAAAAGGAAAAACAATGATGAAAAATAGAAAGAACACAAGAAAGAACGTATGAAAGAATGAATGAAATAACGAAAGAACCATGGAAAAAATGATGAAAGAATGAAGGAAAGAAACAAAGGAAGGAAGAAACAAAACAAACAAATGGAATGTAAGAAAGAAGGGAAGAAAGAATGAAAAAAAATTAAAGAAAGAATGGAGCATAAAAGACGAAAGAAACAATAAAAACGATGAAAGAAAGAAAGAATAACAGAAAGAATGAAATAAAGAATGAAAGAAAGAAAAGCACGAAAAAGGAAAAAATGAAGGAATGTAAGGAGGAAAAATATGATGAAAAATAGAAAGAATGAAAGAAAAAACAATGGAAGGAAGAGAGGAAGAAAGAAAGAAAGTAGGAAAATCACCATGAAGGAAAAGCATCGTTGAAAGAAGGTAAGAAACAAGAAAAGGATGAAGGAAAATAGAGCGGAAAATTATGATGAACGATAGAAAGAACGAATGAAAGAATGAAATAAAGAAAGAGAAAATAAAGAAAATAATATGATGAAAGAAAGAAAGACAGTAAGAAAGGAAGAAAGAATGAAAGAAAGAGAAATAGAATGAAGGAATAAAGAATGAAGGAAAGAAAGAAAGGAAGAACGAAAAAATGGAAAGAAAGAAAGAAAGTAAGGAAGAACGAGTGAATAAAAAGTAGAACCAAAGATGAAAGAAATAAAAAGAATGAAAGAAAGAACAAATGAAATAATGAAAGAAAGAAAGAAGGAAAAACACGATGAAGGGAAAAAAATGAAAGAAGGTAAGAAGGAAAACAATGTTGAAACAAAGAAGGAACTGAAGAAAGAAAGACTGAAAGAATGCATGAAAGAACAAAAGAATCATGCAAAAACGATGAAAGAAAGAAAGAAAGTGAAATAAAGGAACAAAGGAAGAAAAAAGAAAAAAGAAAGCGAGAAAGAGAGAAAGAAAGATTGAAAGAAAGAAGGAAAAAGATATGACAAAAAGAATGAATGAAAGAATGAAGGGACAAAAGGATGAATGAAAGAAAGGAAGAAAGAAATAAAGGAAGAAGGAAAGAAAATCATAATAATGGAAAAAAAACAATGAAGGAAAGGAAGGAGGAAAAATACGATGAAAGATAGAAGGAATGAACAAAAGAAAGAATGGAAGGAAGAAAGAAAGAAGGAAAATCACAATGAAGTTAAAAACGGTGAAAGAAGGTAAGAACGAAAAAAATGATGAAGGAAAGTAAGGAGGAATGAAAGAACGAAAGAAATATAAAAGGAAAGTGAAAGTAAAAAAATGAAGGAAACGTAGTAGACACAAATAAATAAATAGACAGATCAATAAATAGATAAATAAACAAATAAATCAATGAAGAAAGAAAGAAAGAAAGAAGTGAAAAAAATGATGAAAGATAGAAAGAGAGAAAGAATGAAAGAAAGAAGGAAAGGAAGGAAGGAAAGAAGGAAGAACAAAATGCGCAAAGTAGAAAGGAAGAAAGCAAATGAATAAATAAATAAATAAACAAATTAAGAAATAACGAAGGAAAGAAATAAATGAATGAAGAATGAAAGAATGAATAAATAAAGGAAAAACGATAAAGAAAAGAAAGAAAGAACAAAAAAAGGAAATGTAGAAGGAAAGAAATAAAGAATTGGGATAAAACACTGAAATATAGAAAGAATGAAAGGAAGAAGGCAAGATAGAAAGTAAGAAAGAAGAAAATGTGCAAAGTAGAAACGAAGAAAGAAAAAAGTGAAAGAAGGAAAAATGATGTAAGTCGAAAGGAAAGAAAGGAAGAAATAAAGAAACAAAGAAAGTAAGGAAGAATGAAAGGAAGAAAACAAGAAAAAGAAAGAAAGAATGAAAGACAGATGGGAAGACAAAAAGAAAAGAATGAAAGAAAGAAAGAATGAAAGAAAGATAGAAAGAAAGAAACAAAAATGCAAAGTAGAAAGAAAGAAATAAACAAAGAACGAGAGAAAGAATGAAAGGAAGAAGAATGAAGGAAAAAACAATGACAGAAAGAAAGAATAGTAGAAAGAAATGTAGGTCGAAACGTAGAAATGAAAAATGAAAGATGGAAAGAAAGAAAGAAAGAAAAAATGAAAAACAAAACGATGAGAGACAGAAAGGTAGAAAGACAGAAATAAAATAATAAAGAAAGAAAGAAAAAAGTAAATAAGGAACAAAGAATGAAAGAACAGAAGACATAAAAAAATGAAGAAAAAAGAAAGTATTAAAGAAATACAGAGTTAGAAAGAAAGACCAAAAGAAAGAAAGGAAAAAAAAACGAAGAAAGCAAGAAAGAATGAAAGAAGCGGAGACAAATTTGAAACATAGATAGAAAGAAAGAATTAAGGAAAGCAATCAAGAAAGAATGAAAGGATGAAAAATGAAGGAAAAAAGGATGAAAGGAAGAAAGTAAAAAGGAGAGAAATAAAGAATGATGGGAAGAAAGTAAGTTAGAAAGAAAGAAAGAAAGAATAAAGAAAGAACGAAAAATCCAAATTAGAAATGAAGAAAGAAAAATAGAGACAAATGAAGATGGAAATAAAGAAGGAAAAAGGATATTAAGATGGATGAAAGAAAGAAAGAAAGATAGAAAGAAAGGAAGGAAGGAAGAAAGAATGACGTAATGAATAATGATAAAAAAATGAAAGAAAGAAAGAAAGAAAGAAAGAACGGAAGAAAGAATGACAGGAAGAAAGAAAGAAAGAAAGAAGTCATAGAAAAATAGAAAGAAAGAAATGTACAAAAGAAAGAACATGGAAGAAAGAAAGAATGAAAGAAATATAGAAGATAAGATGAAAGAAAAAAGTGCTGAAGAAAACAAGGAAAAAAGTAGGTATAGATAAACAAACAGATAGATAAATAAACAAATAAATAAGCAATAAATAAATAAATAAATAAATGAAAAAAAAACGATGCAAGATAGAAGGAAAGAAAGAATGAAAGCAAGAAATTACGAAAGAATGAGGGAATGAAAAATGAAAATAAAATCAGCAATGAAATAACGAAATAAATAAACAAACAAAGAAATAACGAAAGAAAGAATTTAAAAAAGAAAGAAGAAAAGAACAAAGGAAAAACGACGAAGAAAAGAAAGAAAGAAACAAAAAAGAAAAAGGATAGAAGGAAAGAAAGAAAGCAAATGGATAAAATGATGAAAGACAGAAAGAAAGAAAGAAGGAATGAAAGAAAGAAAGAAAGGAAGAAATAACGAAAGCAAGAAGGAAAGAACAACATGTGCAAAGTAGAAACAAAGAAAGAAATAAACAGTTAAAGAAGGAAAAAAGATGTAAGTCGAAAGGAAAGAAAGGAAGGAAGAACAAAAGGAAGAATGAATGGAAGAAAGTAAGGAAGAAAGAAAGAAAGAAGAGGAAAAAGATATTAAGATGAAAGAAAGAAAGACAGAAAGAAAGAATGGAAGATAGAAAGAAAGTTGGAAAGAATGAAACAATGAAAGAAAGAGAGCAGTAAAGAAAGAAAGAAGGAAAGAAAGAAAGGAAGGAAGGAAAGAAGAAAGACAAACCTGAAGACAGAACGGAAGAATGAAAGAAGGAATGAATGCTGTAATGAAAAATGATTAAAAATGAAAGAAAGAAAGAAAAAACAATAAAGAGAAAGTAAGAAAGAAAGAATGACAGAAAGAAAGAAAGAAAGAAGAAATGAATGAATCAATGAATAACAAAGAAAGAAAAAAGAAAGAACGAACAAATGACGGACAAACGATGAAGGAAAGAACAAAAGAAAGAAAGAAAGTATAAAGAAGGAAAAAGATATTAATACGGAAGAAAGACAGAAAGAACAACAGATAGAAAGAAACAACGTTGGAAACAATGTAACAAAGAAAGAAAAAAAGTAGCATTATAGAAAGAAAGAAGGAAAGAAAGGAAGGAAGGAAGAAAGGAAGAAATAAGGAAAGAATGAAAAAAGGAATAAAAGAACGAAAGAGAAAAGACAAAAAAAGGTGGAAAGCAGGAAACAAAAAAAAAATGTAAATAACGAAGAAGGAGAGAAGAAAGACAAACCCGAAGACTGAAAGAAAGAAAGATGGAAAGAAAGAAAGAAAGAATGATGTAATGAAAAATGATAAAAAAAACATGAATGAAAGAAAGAAGGAAAGAATAAAATCTGGAAAGGAGAAACTAAGAAAGAAAAAAAGTCAAAGAAGGCAAAAAAGATTTAAGTCGAAAGGAATGAAAGGAAGAAAGAAAGAAAGAATGAAAGGACGAAAGAAAAACAAAAATTAAACAGAAAGGATAATTAAAATGTAGAAAAATGAAAGAAAGGAATAAAAAAGGAAGGCAAACATGGAAGAAAGAAATAACGAAGGAAAGGAAGAAAGAACCAAAAATGGAAAGAATGAAAACAAGAAAGAAAGAAAGAAAGGAAGGAAGGAAGGAAGGGTGGAAGAAAGAAAGAAAGAAGGAAAGAAGGGGAAAAAAAATGCAAGAACGAAAGAATGAATGAAAGCGACAAGGCAGGCAAAAATTGAAGGAACAAAGAGCGAAGGGAAGAAGGAAAGAAATGAAGGAAGCATGGAAGAAAGATAAAAGGAAAGAAAGAAAGGTAAAAAAGTGCAAGAACGAAAGAAAGAAAGACTGAATGAGCAAAGGCTAAACTTGAAGAAAGAAAGAAAGAATGAAATAAAGAAAGAAAAAATAAGAAAGCATGAAATAAAGAAAGAAAAAGAAAGGAAGGAAGAAAGATAGAATGAAAAAATGTTAAAGAAGACAAGAAAGTATGAAACAAAGAACGAAACAATGAAAGTAAACTAAAAACAAAACAGAAAGAAAAATTAAAATGTAGAAAAATGAAAGAAATAAATAAAGTATGAAGGCAAAAATGGAAGAAAGAAAAAATGAAGGAAAGAAAGAACGAAAGAAAAATGGAAAGAAAGAAGAAAAAAAGGAAGAAACGGTGGAATAAAGAAAGAAAGAAGGAAAGAAGAGAAAAATAATGCAAGAACGGAAGAAATAAAGAAAGAAAGAAAGAATGAAGTCAAACATGGAAGAAAGAATGAACGAAGGAAAGAAGGAAAGAAAGATAGACAGAAAGAAAGAAAGGACGAAGGAAGGAAAGGAAAAAGGAAGGAAGAATGAAAGAAAGAACAAAAAAATGATAAACGAAACAATAAAAGAAAGAAAGAGCGAAAGAATAAAAATAAGGATTTAAGAAAGTATAAAAATAATAAATAAAGATAAAGAAAAAATAACCAAAGAAACAAGGAAAGGCAGAATGGAGCAAAGTAACGATGAAATAAAGGAAGACTGAATGAATGGAAGAAAGACAGTAACAAAGAAAGAAAGAATGAAAGAAAGGAAGAATGAGTGAAAGAAAGAAAGAACGAATGAAAGAAAAATGAATTGAAGGAAGTAATAAAGAAAGAAGAAAGATAACAGAATCAAAGGAAGTTAGAAACAAAGAACGAAAAGAAGAAAGGAAGAACAAAAATGAGACAAAGAAAGATTAAATGAAGAAAAAAAAGAAAAATAGAACGAAAGAAAGGCAGGCCGGAAGAAAGAACGAAGAATAAACGATGCAAGAATGAAAGAATGAAAGAAAGAAAGAATGAAGGCAAAAATGGAAGAAAGAAAGAACGAAGGACTGAAAGAAAGAAAGATACAAAGGGCGGAAGAAAGAATGAATGACGGAAAGAAAGAAAGAAAGAAAGAAAGACAGAAGGAAGGGAAATAATGAAACAATGAAATAAGGAAAGTAGGAAGGATAAAACCACGAAAGAAAGAAAAAAAGAAATAAAGCAAAATGGAAGAAAGAAAGAAAGAAAGATAAAAAAAAGACAGAGCAAAATTAAGAAAAAATGAAAGTTAAAAAGATGAAGGAAATTAGGAAACAAAGAAACAAAGAACGATTGCAGGACAATAGGAATGAAGGTCACAAAGAAAGAAAATAAAGAAAGAAATAAAGAAAATAAGAAAGCAAGAAAGGAAAACAGAAGGAAGGAAAGAAAGAAAGAAATGAAGGAAGGAAGGGTAGAAGAAAGAAAGAAAGATTGAAGGGAAAAACGATGCAGGAATGAAAGAATGGAAGAAAGAAAGAAGGCAGGCAAAATGGAAGAAAGCAGGAACGAAGGGAAGAAAGAAAGAAAGGAAGTGTGGAAGAAAGGTAAAAAGACAAAAGTAAAAACGATGCAAGAACGAATGGAAGAAAGAATAATGGCAAAAATTGAAGAAAGAATGAAAGAAAGCAACATAAAACGAAAGAAAGAAGGAAAGAAAGAAAGAAAGAGAGAAAGAAAGAAAGGGAGGAAGAAGGAAGGAAAGAAAAAAAATTAAAGGAGCAAAGGAAGTAAGAAAAAAAGAACGAAAGGAGGACAGTAAAATAAAAATAAAACAGAAAGAAAAATTAAAATGAAGAAAAATGAAAGAAAGAAATAAAGAATGAAGGCAAAAATGGAAGAAAGAAAGAATGAAGGCAAGAAATAAAGAAAGAAAAATGGAAAGAAAGAAGGAAAGAAAGGAAGAAAGGGTGGAAGAAAGAAAGAAGGAAAGGAGGAAAAAACAATGCAACAATGGAAGAATGAAAGAAAGTAACAATGAAGTCAAACACGGAAGAAAGAAAGAAAGAAGGGAAAAAGGAAGGAAGAATGAAAGGAAGAACGAAAAAAGGTTAAGGAAACAATAAAAGAAAGAAAGAACAAAAGAATGGAAGAATAAAACTAAGAATTAAAGAAAGTATAAAAAAAAGTTTGAAAAAAAAACAAAAGAAAGAAAGGAAGAATGGAGCAAAATAACGATGAAATAGACAAAAACAGAGAGAAAGAAAGAAGAAAGAAAGAATAGAAGAAACAAAAAACGAAGGAAGTAACAAAGAATGAAGAAAGATAACAGAGACAAAGAAAGTTAGAAACGAAGAACGAAAGGAAGAAAGAAAGACTAAAATTAAGACAGAAAGAAAGATTTAAATGAACGAAAAAAGTAAGAAAGAATGAAAAATAGAAAGAAAGAAAGAAAGGAAGATTGGAAGAAAGGAAGAAAGAAAGAAGTAAATAAAGACAGAAGGAGAGAAAGAAAGAGAGGAAGGGTGGAAGAAAGAAAGAAGGAAGGTTAAAAACGATACAAGAGCGAAAGAATGAAAGAAAAAAGAAGAAAGAAAGAACAAAGGGAAGAGAGAAAGAAAGAAAGTGTGGAAGAAAGAGAGAAAGAAAGAAAGACGTAAAAAAAGAAAGAACGAAAGAATGAATAAACATAGGCAAAAATTGAAGAAAGAAAGAAAATAAGAAAGAAAGAAAGAAGGAAAGAAAGAATGAAAGAAACAAAGAAACAAAGAAAGAAATAAAAAAGAAGGAAGGAAGAAGCAAAGAATAAAAGAAGATGAAAGAAACAAAGAAAGTAAGAAACAAAGAATGAAAGGACAAAAGTAAAATAAATATAAAAGAGAAAGATAAATTAAAATGTAGAAAAATGAAAGAAAGAAATAAAGAATGAAGGCAAATACGTAAGAAAGAAAGAATGAAGGAAAGAAAGAAAGAAAACTGGATCAAAAGAAAGAAGGGAAGGAAGGAAGGGTGGAAGAAAGAAAGAACCAAAGAAGGAAGGAAAAACGACGTCAGAATGGAAGAATGAAAGGAAGAAAGAACAAAGGAAAGAAGGCAAAAAAGAAGGATAGAAAGAAAGAAAGAACGAAGGAAAGATGGGAAAACGGAAGGAAGAATGAAAGAAAGAACAGAAAAATGATAAAAGAAGCAATAAAAGAAAGAAAGATTGAAAGAATGAAAGAATAAAAATAACAATTACAGAAAGTATAAATATAATATACAAATAAATAAATATGATTAAATAAAGAAGACAAAACGATTAAAAAAACAAGGAAAAGAAGAATGGAACGAAATAACAATGAAATCAACAAAAACTGAATGAAACAAAGAAAGAAAGTAAAATAGAAAGAAAAAAAATGAAGGAAGTAACAAAGAATGAAGAGAGATAACAGAAACAAAGAAAGTTAGAAATAAAGAACGAAAGGAAGAAAGAAAGAATAAAATTAAGACAGAAAGAAAGATTAAAATGAATGAAAAAGTATGAAAGAAAAATAGAAAGAAAGGGTGGAAGATAGAACGAAGGATGAACGATACAAAAATGAATGAAAGAAAGAAAGAAAGAAAGAATGAAGGCAAAAATGGAAGAAATAAAGAACGAAGCAATGAAAGAAAGAAAGAAAGGACGGACGTTAGAATGAAAGAAAGAAAAAATTAAAGCAAAAATAGAAGTGAGAAAGAACGATGGAAAGAAAGAAAGAAAGAAAGAATGAAAGAAAGACAGAAGGAAGGGAGATAACGAAAGAATGAAATAAGGAAAGTAGGAAGGATAAAACGACTAAAGAAAGAAAAAAAAATAATGGAAGAAAGAAAGAAAAATCAAAAGAAAGAAAGAGCAAATTTAAGAAAAAAGAAAGTTAAAAAGATTCAGGAAATTAGGAAACAAAGAAATAAAGAACAAATGCAGGACAAGAGGGATGAAAGACAGAAAGAAAGAAAATAAATAAAGAAAGAAAGAAAATAAGAAAGCAAGAAAGGAAAACAGAATGAAGGAAAGAAAGAAGGCAAGCAAAAATGCAAGAAATAAAGAACGAAGGGAAGAAAGAAAGAAAGGAAGGAAGCGTGGAAGAAAGAAAGAAAGAAAGAAGTAAAAACGATGCAAGAACTAAAGCAAGAAGGGAATAAAGAATGATGGCAAATATAGAAGAAAGAATGAAAGAAAGAAAGATGGAACGAAAGAAAGAAAAATAGAACGAAAGAAGGAAAGAAAGGAAGGAAGGAAGGAAGACAGAAAGGAAGAAAGAAAGAAAGGAAGGAAGGAAAGGTCGAAGAAAGAAAGAAGGAAGGAAATAAGGAAACAATGATGCAGGAACGGAAGAATGAAAGAAAGAAAGAATGAAGTCAAACATGGAAGAAAGATAAAACGAAGGAAAGAAGGGAAAAAGGAAGGAAGGAAGAATGAAAGAAAGATCAAAAATGGTTAAGGAAACAATAAAAGAAAGAAAGAACAAAAGAATGAAGGAATAAAAATAAGAATCAAAGAAAGAATAAAAATAATAAATAAATAAATAAGATTTGAAAAAGAAAAAATAAACGAAAAAAACAAGGAAAGCAGGAATGGAGCAAAATAACAATGAAAGAAAGAAAGAAAGAAAAAAAGAAAGGAAGAAAGAATAGAAGAAACAAAAAAGAAATGAAGGAAGTAACAAAGAATAAAGAAAGATAACAGAAACAAAGGAAGTTAGAAACAAAGAACTAAATGAAGAAAGAAAAAAAGAATAAAATTGAGACAGAAAGAAAGATGAAAATGAATGAAAAAAGTAAGAAAGAATGAAAAATAGAAAGAAAGAAAGAAATGAATGGTGGAAGAAAGAAGGAAGGATAAGAGATGAAAGCATGAAAGAATGAATGAAGTCCAAAATGGAGGAAAGAACGAACGAAGGAAAAAAAGCAAGAAAGTGTGGAAGAAAGTAAGAAAGAAGGAAATTAAAAAAAAGTAGAGAAAGAAAGAAAGGATGGGTGGAAGAAAGAAAGTAGGAAGGATAAAAAAGATACAAGAACAAAAGAATGAAAATAAGAAAGAAGACAGGCAAAAATGGAAGAAAGAAAGAACGAAGGGAAGAAAGAAAGAAAGGAAGATTGAAAAAAGTTAGAAAGAAGGAATGAAAGAAGCAAAACACGAAGAAAGAAAGAAGGCATGAACGAACATAGGCAAAAATTGAAGGCAGAAAGAAAGAAAGACAGAAAGAAAGAAGGAAATAAAGAAAAAGGCAAGAAAGGAAGATGCAAAGAATGAAGAAAGATTAAAGAAGCAAAGAATGTAAGAAACAAAGAACGAAAGGACGAAAGTCAAAAAAAACAGAAAAATATTAAATTGTAGAAAAATGAAAGAAAGAAATAAAGAATGACGGCAAAAATGGAAGAAAGAAAGAATGAAGGAAGGAAGGAAAGAAAACAGGATCGAATGAAAGAAAGGAAGGGAGGAAGTGTGGAAGAAAGAAAGAAAGAAGGAAATAAGGAAAAAATGATTCAAGAATGGAAGAATGAAAGGATGAAAGAATAAAGTCAAACATGGAAGAAAGAAAGAACAAAGGAAAGAAGGAAACAAAGAAGGGCAGAAAGAAAGAAGGGCAGAAAGAAAGAAAGAACGAAGGAAAGAAGGGAAAAAGGAAGAGTGAAAGAAAGAACAAAAAACGAAAAAATAAATAATAAAAGAAAGAAAGAATGAAAGAATGAAAGAATAAAAATAAGAATTAAAGAAAGTATAAAAATAATAAATAAATAAATAAATAAGATTAAAAAGGACAAAAAAAGGATAGGAAGAATGGATCAAAATAACAATGAAATAAAGAAAGACTGAATGAAAGAAAGAAAGGACGAAAGAATAGGAGAAACAAAAAAGACATGAAGGGGGTAACAAAGAATAAAGAAAGATAACAGATGCAAAGAAATTTAGAAACAAAGAACTAAATGAAGAAAGAAAAAATAAAATTGAGGCAGAAAGAAAGATGAAAATGAATGAAAAAAGTAAGAAAGAATGAAAAATAGAAAGAAAGAACGAAAGAAAGGAATGGTGGAAGAAAGAATGAAGGATAAGAAATGCAAGAATGAAAGAACGAAAGAAAGAAAGAATGAAGCAATGTATGAAAAAAGAAAGGACGGGCGTTAGTTAGAAAGAAAAACTAATTAAAGCAACAATAGAAGAGAGAAAGAACGATGGAAATGAAGAAAGAAAGAAAGAAAAAGCAAATGAAGGAAGAAATAAAAAATGAAAAAATTAAAGAAGCAAAGAAAGTAAGAAACACAGAACAAAAGGACGAAAGCAAAGCAAAAATAAAACAGAACGAAAAATTAAAATGTGAAAAATGAAAGAAAGAAATGAAGAATGATGGCAAAAATAGAAGAAAGAAAGAATGAAGAAACGAAAGAAAGAAAAATGGAAAGATAGAAAGTAAGGAAAGAAGTGTGGAAGAAAGAAAGATGGAAGGAAAGAAGGAAAAAACGTTGCAAGAACGGAAGAATGAAGTCAAAAATTGAGGAAAGAAGGAACGATGAAAAGAAAGAAAGAAAGAAAGGGTGGAAAAAAGAAAGAAAGGAAGAAAGAAAGAAGTAAAAATAAGGCAAGAACGAAAGAATGAATAAACATAGGCAAAAATTGAAGAAAGAAACAAAGAAAATTGGAAAGAAAGAAAGAAAGAAAAAAAAGGAAAGAAGAAGCAAAGAATGAAAGGACGAAAGTAAAATAAAAATAAAAGAGAAAGATAAATTAAAATGTTGAAAAATAATAAAAAATAAAGAATGAAGGCAAAAATGGAAGAAAGAAAGAATGAAGGAAAGAATGAAAGAAAAATGGAATAAATAAAGAAAGGAAGGAAGGAAGAGTAGAAGAAAGAAAGAAGGAAATAAGGAAAAAAACGATGAAGGAACGGAAGAATGAAAGAAATAAAGCATGAAGTCAAACATGGAAGAAAGATAAAAAGAAAGGCAAGGAGGGAAAAAGGATGGAAGAATGAAAGAAAGAACAAAAACGGTTAAGGAAGCAATAAAAGAAAGAAAGAACAAAAGAATGAAAGAATAAAAATAAGAATTAAAGAAAGTATAAAAAATAATAAATAAATAAATAAGATTAAAAAAAGAAAAAAACCGAAAAATGCAAGGAAATGAGGAATGGAGCAAAATAACAATGAAAGAATGAAAGAAAGAAAAAAAAGAAAGAAAAAAAGAAAGGAAGAAAGAATAGATGAAACAAAAAAGAAATGAAGGAAGTAACAAAGAATAAAGAAAGATAACAGAAACAAAGAAAGAAAGAATAAAATTGAGACAGAAAGAAAGATGAAAATGAATGAAAAAAGTTAGAAAGAATGAAAAATAGAAAGAAAGAAAGAAAGGAATGGTGGAAGAAAGAACAAAAGATAAGAAATGCAAGAATGAAAGCATGAAAGAAAGAAAGAATGAAGGCAAAAATGGAAAAAATAAAGAACGAAGCAATGAATGAATGAAAGATAGGATGGTCATTAGAAAGAAAGAAAAAAGAAGTAAAGCAAAAATAGAAGAGAGAAAGAACGATGCAAATGAAGAAAGAAAGAAAGAAAAAACAAAGGAAAGAACAAATAAAGAACAAAAAAAGATTAAAGAGGCAATGAAAGAAAGAAACAAAAAACAAAAGGACGGAAGCAAAGCAAAAATAAAACAGAACAAAAAATTAGAATGTGAAAGATGAAAGAAAAAAATAAAGAATGATGGCAAAAGTGGAAGAAAGAAAGAATGAAGAAACGAAAGAAAGAAACATGGAACGAAAGAAAGAAAGGAAGGAAGGGTGGAAGAAAGAAATAAAGAAGGAAATAAAGAAAAACAATGCAAGAAGGGATGAATGAAACGAAGAAAGAAAGAAGACAAACATGCAAGAAAGAAAGAAAAAAGGAAAGAAGGAAAGAAAGAAACAAAGAACGAAGGAAAGAAGGGAAAAAGGAAGGAAGAATGAAAGAAAGAACAAAAAACAATAAATGAAACAATTAAAGGAAGAAAGAATGAAAGAATAAAAATAAGAATTAAAGAAAGTTTTAAAATAATGAATAAACGAATCAATAAGATTAAAAAAAGAAAAAATAATGAAAAAAACAAGGAAAGGAAGAATGGAGCAAAAAAACGATGGAATAAAGAAAGGCTGAAAGAAAGAAAGAATAGAAGAAACAAAAAAACGAAATGAAGGAAGTAACAAAGAATTATGAAAGATAACAGAAACAAAGAAAATTAGGATAAGAGAAAGAAAGGAACAAAGAAAGAATAAAATTGTGACAGAAGGAATGAAAAAAGTAAGGAAGAAAAATAGAAAGAAAGAAAGAAAGGGTGAAAGATAGAACGAAGGATAAACGATGCAAAAATGAAAGAATAAAAGAAAGAAAGAATGAAGGCAAAAATGGAAGAAATAAACAACGAAGAATGAAAGAAAGAAAGGATGGGCGTTAGAAAGAATGAAAAAAGAAATAAAGCAAAACTAGAAGTGAGAAAGAACGATGGAAAGAAAGAAAGGAAGAAAGAAAGAAAAAAACAAAGGAAGGAAGAATCAAAGAATGAAAAAAGATTAAAGAAGCAAAGAACGTATGAAATAATGAACGAAAGGACGAAAGTAAAATAAAAATAAAACAGAAAAAAAATTAAAATATAGAAAAATGAAAGAAAGAAACAAAGAATGAAGACAAAAATGAAAGAAAGAAAGAATGAAGGAAAGAAAGAAAGAGGAATGGAAAGATAGAAAGGAAGGAAGTAAATGTGGAAGAAAGAAGGAAGGAAGGAATGAAGGAAAAAATGTTGCAAGAACGGCAGAATGAAAGAAAGAAAGAATGAAGTCAAAAATGGAGGAAAGAACGAACGAAGGAAAGAACGAAAGAAAGAAAGAAAGTGTGGAAGAAAGGAAGAAAGAATGAAGGAAATAAAGAAAGAAGGAGAGAAAGAAAGAAAGGCAGGGTGGAAGAAAGAATGAAGGAAGGTTAAAAACGATAGAAGAAATAAAGAACGAACGGAAGAAAGAAAGAAAGGAAGAGTGAAAGACAGATAGAAAGGAGGAATGAAAGAAGTAAAAAAACAAAGCAAGAACGAATGAACATAAGGAAAATTTGAAGAAAGAAAGAAATTTAGCATCCCTACTGGATGGAAACAGGCTCTTCTGTGCAACAAGTCCACACTGAACCTTGAAGCACCCCACCCAGACCAATCCCCTGAAAACCCACACACCCCTGAACACTATGGGCAATTTAGCATGGCCAATCCATCTTTGGACAGTGGGTGGAAACCAGAGTACCTGGAGGAAACCCATACAAACATGGGGAGAATGTGCAAACTCCACACAGTCACCTAAGACTGGAATTGAACCTGGATCCCAGGTGCAGGGAGGCTGCAGTCCTAACCACTGAGCCACCAAGCCACCGTGCCACCCCAGAAGGAAAGGAAGAAAGAAAGAAAAATGAAAGGAAGGAAGAATCAAAGACTGAAAAAAGAGTAATGAAGCAAAGGAAGTAAGAAACAAAGAACGAAAGGAAGAAAGTAAAAGAAAAATAAAACTGAAACAAAAATTAAAATGTAGAAAAATGGAAGAAAGTAATAAAGAATGAAGGCAAAAATGGAAGAAAGAGAGAATGAAGGAAAGAAAGAAAGAGGAATGGAAAGATAGAAAGAAAGGAAGTAAGTGTGGAAGAAAGAAGGAAGGAAGGAATGAAGGAAAAAACGTTGCAAGAATGAAAGAATGAAAGAAAGAAAGAATGAAGTCAAAAATGGAGGAAAGAAGGAACGATGAAAAGAAAGAAAGAAAGAATAGTAGGGTGGAATAACGAAAGAAAGAAAGAAAGAAAGAAGTAAAAAAATTCAAGAACGAATGAATGAATAAACATAGGCAAAAGTCGCAGAAAGAAAGAATGAAGGAAAGAAAGAAAGATTTGATGGTAGGAAGTTTGGTAGAAAGAAGGAAGGAAAGAAGAAAAAAACGATGCAAGAACGGAAGAATGAAAGAAAGAAAGAATGAAGTCAAAAATGGAGGAAAGAATGAACGAAGGAAAGAACGAAAGAAAGAAAGAAAGTGTGGAAGAAAGGAAGAAAGAAAGAAGGAAATAAAGAAAGAAGGAGAGAAAGAAAGAATGAAGGAAGGTTAAAACGATAGAAGAAATAAAGAACGAATGGAAGAAAGAAAGAAAGGAAGAGTTAAAGACAGATAGAAAGGAGGAATGAAAGAAGTTAAAAAACAAAGAAAGAATGAATGAACATAGGGAAAATTTGAAGAAAGAAAGAAATTTAGCATCCCTACTGTGTGGAAACAGCCTCTTCTGTGCAACAAGTCCACACTGAACCTTGGAGCAACCCACCCAGACCAATCCCTTGAAAACCCACACACCCCTGAACACTATGGGCAATTTAGCATGGCCAATCCATCTTTGGACAGTGGGTGGAAACCCATACAAACGTGGGGAGAATGTGCAAGCTCCACACAGTCACCTAAGACTGGAATTGAACCTGGATCCCAGGTGCTGGGAGGCTGCAGCCCTAACCACTGAGCCACCGTGCCACCCCAGAAGGAAGGGAAGAAAGTAAGAAAAATGAAAGGAAGGAAGAATCAAAGACAAAAAAGAGTGATGAAGCAAAGGAAGTAAGAAACAAAGAACGAAAGGAAGAAAGTAAAAGAAAAATAAAACTGAAACAAAAATTAAAATGTAGAAAAATGAAAGAAAGTAATAAAGAATGAAGGCAAAAATGGAAGAAAGAGAGAATTAAGGAAAGAAAGAAAGAAAACGGGATCAATATAAAGGACGGAAGAAAGGGTGGAAGAAAGAAAGAAAGAAAGAAATCAGGAAAAAACGATGCCAGAACGGAAGAATGAAAGAAAGAAAGAATGAACACAAACATGGAAGAAAGAAGGAACGAAGAAAAGAAGGGGAAAAAGGAAGAATGAAAGAAAAAACAAAAATGGTAAAAGAAACAACAAAAGAAAGAAAGAACGAAAGAATGAAAGAATAAAAATAAGAATTAAAGAAAGTATAAAAATAATAAATAAATAGATAAGACAAAATAAAATAAGACAAAATAAAAGAAAAAAATAACGGAAAATAACAAGGAAAGGAAAAAAAGGAGCAAAATAACGATGAAATAAACAAAAGACTGAATGAATAATGAAAGATAGAAAGAAAGGAAGAAAGAAAAAAAAAGAAAGAAAGAATAGACAAAACAAAAAAGAAATGAAGGAAGTAACAAAAAAAGAAGAAAGATAACAGAAACAAAGAAAGCGAGAAAGAAAGAACGAAAGGAAGAAAGAAAGAAAGGAAGAAATGATGGAAGGAAGGGAGGAAGAAAGAAAGAAGGAAAAT